>APFE030744773.1:73948-94948 GCA_000404065.3 Pinus taeda
GAAGCAGCAGTCAGTAGCACTGAGTTCAGCAGAAGCAGAGTATATGGCAGCCAGTCTAGCTAGTTGTGAGGCCATCTGGCTTCGCAAGATGTTGTTTGGCTTATTTGTTCAGCCGTTGAGACCTTCAGTGATTTACTGTGATAATCAGAGTTGCATTAAACTCACGGAGAATCCAGTATTTCATGACAGGTCAAAGCATATCGGGATCAGATATCATTTCATCAGAGACTATGTTCAGAAGGGAGCTGTGAAGCTTGAGTATATTTCCACTGATGAGCAGGTAGCAGACATTCTTACAAAGCCTTACCACGGGGCAAGCATGTTTACTTCAGAGACAAGATGGGTGTGGTGAGGAACACCTTCCTCGGTAAGAGGGAGTGTTGAAATTTGGTACCGGAGGACAGGTGGTTCCCTTAGGCTTTTGATCTTTGGCCTCGGGAAAAGTGTCCAAAAGATTTAATTTTTCTCCTAAAGTACCTTTATAATTTTTATAAAGTTAAATCTAATTTAAAAGTGACTTTAAGTGATAAAGTTACTAAAATCTAATTTTAAAGTTACTTTAATAAAGTTAATGTAAAATTAGAAAGGAAAAGTGACTTTGGAAATAAATGACTAAGTGGGTCTTTATTAAAGTGGGGTGAGTTAAAAAATAAAAAGTGAGATTTAAATGAGCATTTAATCTCATCCTTAGATCTCAATCTATTTCAGCCATTGGATTTAAAGGTTACCCAAAAGTCACTTAGAATTATATTAAAGGAGGAAAAGGAGGCAAAAGGTCATTCATTCTTTCATGAGCAGATTGAGAGAGAGAGCAAGAGAGCAAGGGAGATTTCTGAACAAGGAGGAGAAGGAGACAACATCTTGGCACACATTCCAAGGCAGCAGATGAGCAGATTTGTACAGCTGTTTCAGCACACAGTGAAAGGCTGATTTTGGCATGATTTTCTAGGAGTCCGTACAACTGGTTTGCATAGAAATCGAGGAGTGGTTTGCACAGAAATCGTGGAGCAGTTTGTTGTTTTTTCAGCATGCAAATCGAGGTCCGTACAATGCATTTAATGCAGACCGTACAATAGCATTTAAGGTTGAAAGTGGGCACGAAAATCGAGGAGGCCATACAAAATTTATTGCTATCCTGTTTGCTGTAATTTCCAGTTTGCTGTGAGGCATGGGAAAAGAGATAAGTTGTAAATTTGCTTGCTGGTTTTTTGCTGAATATTTCTCACTGGAAAAAAGGCATTTTCAGAAATAAAGAAGAGCTCTCAAACTAGTCTTTACCAAGAGTTGTAGGGTATTTTTCTAGGGTCACATTGACCAAAAATCACTGTGTTCAAATGTGTTAAATGACTGTTTGTACCCATTGATTTTTGTATTTCTTCATTTTCCAGCATTCTGTGAAATTTCCAAAATTTGTGTTTTCAGCAAAAATTTATTTTTTCAATTGTTGAATGTATGGATATGGGAAAGAGCATTTAACTATATGGGAGAAATAAGGTGAAACTAAAGACCGGGGTGGGAATGAGAAATTTCTACATGGTATCAGAGCTTGAGTGCTAAAGTGCAGTTTGGGACAGCAAGGAGGAAAATTACAGCCTCCTGATTTTTCACTCAGAAAATTCCAACAAGCTGATTTTTCACAAACAACAGTTTTATTTTTACTACAACAGTGCTATTTTTTAGTTTTAGGATAGCAGGATGTCATTGGGATTGAGGGTGGAGGATAGAATGGATGGGCATACAAATTACAATGTTTGGAAGGAGAGAATACAGAGTATCTTTGAAGAGGCAGAAGTCTGGGATATCATGGTGCATACCACACAAAACCCTGTTGTTGTGCCTATTGATGCTACTCAGTTGGCTGAGTATAATAAAAAGAACAAGGGTAAGAGGCTGATTCTAGACAGAGTCAAAGACCATTACATTCCTCATGTGAGAGGAAAAAGAAATGCCCATGAGATGTTGAAAACATTGTCCAATCTCTACCAGAGTACTAATGAGAACCGGAAAATGGTCCTGAAGGAGAAGCTGAAGAACATTAAGATGGGTAATGATAGTGCAGCTGGATATCTCACAAAGATTACTAACGTGAGAGATGAGTTGGCAGCAATTGGAGAGGCCATTCCACCCACTGAGTTGATGCGGATTGCAATGAATGGCCTCCCCCGTTCATGGATGAACTTTGCTGATGGGGTTTGTGCACGTAAAACCCTTCCCACATGGGAGAGGTTTTGGGATCACTGCATTCAGACAGAGATTAAGAAAGGTCAGCTTGGGGCAGCCAAGCCAGTTGAGCAGGATGAGGATGTAGCACTGTTAACAAGAGGCAAGAAAGGCAAAGGTAAAGGTAAATAGGGTAACACACAGGAGGACTATTCCAAGGTGAAGTGTTGGAATTGTCAAAAGATGGGACACTATGCAATTGTGTGTCCGGAGAAGAAGAAGAAGAAGGGGAAGAACTAGAGCGTGGCAACTTCAACAGAGGTTGAGGACTTTGCAGTTCGTTTTGACCGGGAGTTTGGGTTCACTGCGTATGAGTCCTCTAGTGCAGGATCACCTGCCACACAGGTTCAGAGGGAGCATTCTTTTCCCTCGATTAGCGGAGCATCTTCAGGTATCTGGTATGTGGACAGTGGGGCTTCACGTCACATGACAGGAGTCCGTGAGTACTTCTCAAAGCTTTTAGAGAGTGGCACTGATATAGAGGTAGTACTCGGTGATGATAGAGTCGTTAGAGCAGTCGAGGTGGGAACACTGACATTTCAGAGGGAGTCCAAACCTCCCTTGAAGGTGACAGATGTTCTTTATGTGCCAGGGATAAGGAAGAACCTCATATCCGTCTCAGCTTTGGAGGATAGAAGATATGAGATACTGTTCAGGGGAGGACAGGTGTTGATGTATCCCAGGGGCACTCCAGCTGATTCAGCTAGAGTGATAGGTGTACGCCATGCAAAGGTGTACAAGTTTGCATTCTAGTCCCTTGTGGCATTGAGCAGTAGTACCGACAGCAGAGCTAGCAGTTCTGAGCTATGTGAGATTTGGTACCGCAGGATGGGACATATGTATCATGGAGCCTTGAGGACCTTGCGGGAGATCACTACAGGTGTGCCAGATTTTAGTACTGATCACTTTGATACTTGCAAAGGATGTGCGATGGGCAAGTTTGCCAAATCCCATTTTCCTAGCAGTGACAGTAGAGCGACTGGGATACTTGATTTGATTCATTCTGATGTGAGCGGTCAGATGTCTCATATTTCCTTGAGTGGATATGAGTACTATGTTTTATTCATTGATGATCACTCCATGAGTACCTGGATTTATTTCTTGAAGACTAAGAGTGAGGTCTTCAAGCGGTTTCAGGAGTTTAGAGCTCTTGTGGAGACATAGATAGGTCGGAAGATCAAGTCCCTGAGGTCGGAAAATGGGGGAGAGTACACCCTTAGAGAGTTTGTTGATTATTGTGTGGAAGTAGGCATTAGGAGGGAGTTCACTGTTCCTTACAACCCCCAGCAGAACGGGGTTGCGGAGAGGAAGAACAGATCCATTGTAGGGGTTGCCAAAGCCATGTTATATGATCTAGGGTTGCCATTGTTCTTGTGGGCAGAGGCCTACAACACAGCTGTGTACTTGCAGAACAGGAGTTCGTATCGTGCCTTGGGGCACATGACTCCGGAGGAGGCTTTCTCTGGGAAGAAGCCTGGTATTGGTCATCTTCGTATCTTTGGATGCATTACATACTCCTACATACTCAAGGAGAAGAGGACCAAACTAGATCCCATCGCAGAGAAGGGTATCTTTGTGGGCTACAGTGAGACCTCAAAGGCCTTTCGGATTTACATTCCTGCACAGAGGAGAGTTGTTGTTAGGAGGGATGTGAAGTTCGAGGAGGATAGGGCCTTTAGGAGGTCTCGGGAGTTAGAGTATCTGGATCAGCCAGACCCTTAGTAGTAGTTGAGTCAGTCGCAGGGATCAGGAGGATTAGGAGGTACATCTATGAGGATGTTAGGTCCGTCAGTGAGCAGTGGCTTGCCGAGCCAGAGGGGTGATGCTCCGAGCAGTTCACAGAGCAGTTCACTAGGGAGTCCATTGATGGACAGTTCACACGGTACCTCTGCTTCTACAGGTTCAGGTGCAGGCAGGAGGACATAAGACAGGCAGTCAGAAGTTCAGGCTACTGATGGTGATGAGGAGGAGTTTCATTCTCCCATGGAAGAAGCATGCTCAGGGAAGAGGAAGCCCAAGTGGCTTCAGGACACCTTGAGAGATGCCACATCTATTGCTGAGCCGAAGAGGCCGGTCAGAGAGAGTAGACCACCTGAAAGGTTTTGTAGCTATATGGCAATGACTACCAGCATCCTTGACTCTGAGCCTTCTAGCTATGAGGAGGCAGCTAGCCAGTAGGTCTGGTTAGAGGCCATGCAGAAGGAGCATTCTTCTATCACGAAGAATGATGTTTGGGAGGTGTTACCCAGGCCTGAGGGAAAATCCGTGGTTACTTCCAGATGGCTTTACAAGGTAAAGCATGATGCAGATGGCAGCATTGAGAAATTCAAAGTGAGGTTTGTGGCTAGAGAGTTCTCCCAGGTAGAGGGAGTTGATTATGAGGAGACCTTCGCTCTCGTGGCTCGATATACTTCGATCCGCTCCATTATATCGATAGCAGCAGAGATGGGTTGAAAACTCCACCAGATGGAAGTGAAGACTACATTTATCAATGGCTTCATACATGAGGAGGTGTACATTGAGCAACCACAGGGCTTTGAGGTGCATGGGAAGGAGTCCCATGTGTGCAGACTGAAGAAGGCCCTTTATGGCCTGAAGCAAGCTCCTAGAGCTTGGTACTCCAAGATAGATGCATATTTGCAGGAGATGGGTTTCACAAAGAGTGAGGCAGATCCGAACCTTTATTTTATTGTGATAGGTGAGGAGCCTCTCATTCTAGTGCTGTATGTGGATGACTTGGTCATTACAGGTGAAAAGAGACTCATAGAGCACTGCAAGAGAGATCTTGCGGTGGAGTTTGAGATGAAGGACATCGGATTGATGCATTACTTTTTGGGTTTGGAGGTGTGGCAGGAGGAGGGGAATTTCTTCCTGGGGCAGGGGAAGTATATTGTGGACATCCTTGGCAGATTCCACATTGAGGATTGTAGACCCATGTTTACAGCGATGATTACCAATTGGAAGAAGCTTCATGCTTCAGATTCCGAGTTGGTGGATCCCAAATTGTACAGGCAGCTGATTGGTTCCTTAATATATTTGGTCAACACTAGACCAGATATTTGTTTTTCAGTCAACACGATGAGTTAGTTTATGTGTTAGCCTAGAAAGGTTCACTGGGTGGCTGCAAAACACATTTTGCGGTACTTGCAGGGGACAGTGGATTATGGTCTGGACTACAGGCAGGGGGATGGAGTGAGGTTGGCAGGTTACTGATTCTGATTAGGTAGGTTGTGCTTCTGATAGGAAGAGCACTTCAGGGTGCTGTTTTGGGTTGGGTTCAGCAGTAGTGTCATGGTTCAGCCGGAGGTAGCAGTCAGTAGCATTGAGTTCAGCGGAAGCAGAGTATATGGCAGCTAGTCTAGCTTGTTGTGAGGCCATCTGGCTTCGCAAGATGTTGTTTGGCTTATTTGGTCAGCCGTTGAGACCTTCAGTGATTTATTGTGATAATCAGAGTTGCATTAAACTCATGGAGAATCTAGTATTTCATGACAGGTTAAAGCATATCGGGATCAAATATCATTTCATCAGAGACTATGTTCAAAAGGGAGCTGTGAAGCTTGAGTACATTCCCACTGATGAGCAGGTTGCAGATATTCTTACCAAAGCCTTACCACGGGGCAAGCTGTCTACTTCAGAGACAAGATGGGTGTGGTGAGGAACACCTTCCTCGGTAAGAGGGAGTGTTGAAATTTGGTACCGGAGGACAGGTGGTTCCTTTAAGGCTTTGATCTTGGCCTAGGGAAAAGTGTTCCAAAATAATTTTAATTTCTCCTAAAGTAACTTTATAATTTTCATAAAGTTAAAATCTAATTTAAAAGTGACTTTAAGTGATAAAGTTACTAAAGTCTAATTTTAAAGTGACTTTAATAAAGTTAATGAAAAATTAGAAATGAAAAATGACTTTGGAAATAAATGACTAAGTGGGTCTTTATTAAAGTGGGGTGAGTTAAAAAATAAAAAGTGAGATTTAAATTAGCATTTAATCTGAGCCCTAGATCTCAATCTATTTCAGCGATTGGTTTTAGAGGTTACCCAAAAGTCACTTAGGATTAGATTAAAGGAGGAAAATGAGGCAAGAGGTCATTCATTCTTTCATGAGCAGATTGAGAGAAGGAGAGCAAGAGAGCAAGGGAGATTTCTGGGCAAGGAGGAGAAGGAGACAACAACTTGACACACATTCCAAGGCAGCAGTTGAGCAGATTTGTACAGCTGATTTAGCACACAATGAAAGGCTGATTTTGGCACGATTTTCTAGAAATCCGTACAACTGGTTTGCACAGAAATCGAGGAGTGGTTTGCACAGAAATCGAGGAGCAGTTTGTTGTTTTTCTGAACGCAAATTGAGGCCCGTACAATGCATTTATTGCAGTCCGTGCAATGCATTTAATGTATGTCGTACAACAACATTTAAGGTTGAAAGTGGGAACAAAAATCGAGGAGGTCATACAACATTTATTGCTATCCTGTTTGCTGTAATTTCCAGTTTGCTGTGAGGCACGAGAAGAGAGATAAGTCGTAAATTTTCTTGCTGATTTTTTGCTGAATATTTCTCACTGTAAAATAAGGCATTTTTAGAAATAAAGAAGAACTCTCGAACTGATTTTCCCCAAGAGTTGTAGAGGGTTTTTCCAGGGTCACATTGATAAAAAATCACTGTGTTCAAATGTGTTAAATGACTGTTTGTACCTGCTGATTTTTTATTTCTGCATTTTCCAGCATTTTGTAAAATTTCCAGAATTTGTGTTTTCAGCAAAAAAATATTTTTTCAGTTGTTGAATGTATGGATATGGGAAAGGGCATTTAACTATATGGGAGAAATAAGGTGAAACTGAAAACTGGGGTGGGAAATAAGAAATTTCTACAAAGTTGGCCTTGGTAGCTGTCCATGCTGTCCAGTAGCTCCACCATTATATTTTGCTATGCAAAACCTTTGTCTTAGCAGCGGTCAATCCATTTCAATTTGTCCTTAGTAGGCGAGTGATTGGGGCAAATATAATCGATGGATAGTCATTCTACAAGAATTTAATCTCGAGTTCTTGTCTGCTAAATCTAAGAAATCTATGGTTTTTACCGAGCTAATTTCTGAGCTGCCTTGTGGAGAGGATATTGTTTATGAGGAAAGTTTTCCCGATGAACATTTATTCCTCATCTCTTCACTTGACCCTTGTATGGAGATATCATTGTTTATCTCCAGACTTCGAAGTTTCCCTCTACTTTCTCTAAGGATGAACGTCGAAAATTACGTCACCTGGCTAAAAATTATGTTATCATTGGTGATACATTATATCGTCGCGGGGTTGATTCAATCCTTCGACGCTATTTAACCTTAGAGGAAGCAGAGTCACTGCTCAATGACTACCACAGTGGAGCTTGTGGTGGTCATCTATCAGGGCTTGCTACAGCTCAGCATATCTTGCGTGCCGACTATTTTTGGCCTTCGCTCTTCAAAGATTGCGTTGAAGCGGTCAACCGCTGTCACCTGTGCCAAGTTTATACTCGGAAGATGCCCACAAATCCAGCTCCTCTTTTTCCCGTTGTCACTGTCGGCCCCTTTACTAAGTGGGGTATTAATTTTACAACTTGTAATCCACCTTCAACAGCGAATCATAAGTATATTATCGTGGCCGTAGTCTACTTCACGAAGTGGGATAAGGCCATGCCCACTTATAAAAACGACAGTGAGACAACGACATTGTTCCTTTTTGATCAGATTATCTCAAGGTTCGGTATCGCAAGAGAGATTGTCACTGACCATGGCAGTCATTTCCAGAATCAACTAATGTTCGAATTGGCTCTCAAATTAGGTTTCCAGTAGGAACATTCGTCTCCTTATTATACTCAGGCCAATGGACAGGTCGAGGTAGTGAAAAAAACTCTTAAGACGATCCTGCAAAGGACAATTGACAAAAATCAATCCAATTGGCATCTTATGTTGTATCTGGCTCTATGGGAATACCAAACCTCCGTCAAGACTGCTATAGGTTTTACACCTTTTCAGTTAGTTTATGGGATGGAATCTATCTTTCTTATCGAATGTGAAATTCCATCTCTTAAGTTAGCTATTGAGCTCCTTCTAGAGACTTCTAGTCTCGAAGAGTGCCTCCTTCACTTGGAACATCTTGATGAGCAGTGTCGAGATGCTGTCGCAGTAAATGAGGCTCATAAGAAAAGGGTGAAAACTCAGTATGATAAAGTTGTCCGTCCTCAAGTCTTTTCTGAAGGCGACCTTGTCTTGGTCTATGATTAAGATAAGGACACCTTGGGGGTAGGAAAATTCAAGCCTATGTGGTACAGTCCCTTCATAATTAAACGATTTTTAAAAAAGAGGTCGTATGAGTTAATCGATTTCGAAGGAAACAAGTTGGCGGAGCCCCGAAAGAGGCTCTACCTCAAGAAGTACTTTGCTTAAGTAGCAGTTAGACAATGGCTTCTTTGTACATTATTTATATTTGCACATATTTTATCAAGAGTTTTTGATATCAACACTTTTTGGTCTGCTTTGGAAGGTGTTGATGGATGACTTGGTCTATTTTGGATTCGTCGATGGTGATAGTCGGCACACTCGAAATCTTGCTTCCGCAGCTTGGGTACTCTATTATCCAACTGGTCAGTTGATGGTATCAAGGGGAGTATGCATTGGTCCCACTTCAAACAATATGGCTGAGTATACTGCCGTCATTAATTTACTATCCGAGGCTATTTCTCACGAAATCGACTCATTAGTAGTTTATCTTGATTCACAATTGATAGTGTCACAATAAAATAACATTTATCGGGTAAGGGATCCATGTTTATATCGCCAGTATTTAAGGGTGAGGTTGTTGCAAAGACAATTTACTTATATTAATTATTTACACATTCCAATATCTCATAATTGGTTAGCTGATTCTATCGCTAATCAAGCATTAGATTGACACATCAATCGTTCATCACAATAAATTCAAACATCAAAAAGTCTAACTGTATATATATAACATAAAGCATCTCGAGTGTACATAAGTCTATCCAAAAAATATACAAAATTGGGACTCAAATGCCCATAATCATGTCTAGTGCATCTAATGCCCCGGCTCAGGATGAGCAGCTAAGTAGGCAACTACTGCATTGCCCACGGACCTAAAAGTGCGGACCCAATCTCGTGGCATGCCAACCACATGATGCTGCATATCCTCAGGAAGATCCTCTACGGCTGCCATCGGTACTCTATGAGTCAGTCTCACCAAGTGTTGCGAAATTGTGTGTAGAGTTTTCTCTGTGTCTGTGGCTGCCTCTTCGGCCCCTCGACCATGACGCCTATGCCATGGGAACTCATCTGGTCGTACTGGCCCAATATTTGGAACATGATCACCGTATTAGTCATTTGAATCCTATCAAAAATATTTTTTCAATATTCATTATTATATTTGAAAAATCACAAAAAAATCATAAAATCTAAAACAATTACCAATGTCGCCCCATGCTGCGGTCGGTGGCAATGCTAGATCGGGATCTCCTCGGAAATCCAACCCAGCATAGGGTAGTCATCAACGGCGATGATCTGCTGATTCCACCAGGAAAATAAGTCATCGTCAAATGCAGTCTGTGGGACCTCCCCACCTCCTAGACGTTTCATCAGGTCAGCCCACCTGCCCATTTGTGGATCTCGTGGGGTGCTGATTGAAATCGGTACTCTAGGACGAAGTGCGGGAACCCTCTCAAAGAAGAAAGAACACAAAATAGTCCCATATCCAAAGTTTTTGGTCTGCCCTCTCTTGATAGAAGTGAGCTGGCTCTTCATGCTAGCCAGAAGAGGAGTACACCAGTCAAATACGGTGGTGAGACAGTCAACTACCACGCTCATGGTTAGCCGTATGCCTGGTGCAGAGAAGCTGATCCGTTCACTCGAGCTATGGTGAACAAGATTATCCTCAGGAATAAACTCGCCACATGTGTGACGGAAATTTGACTTCCAAACTTCTTTAGATGTCCCGGGCAATATATCTGTACGTAGTCCTCGATCGAGAGACTGCTCCATGTCCTGCCCCGAGAATGTACTACCTCTCCCCTTCGGGAAAGGCCTGTGATGAAATAGATATCTTCCACTTCTATCCTACGTGGCATCTGGTCAATCATAAAGGCATCC
Source organism: Pinus taeda (assembly GCA_000404065.3). Classification (NCBI taxonomy): domain Eukaryota; kingdom Viridiplantae; phylum Streptophyta; class Pinopsida; order Pinales; family Pinaceae; genus Pinus; species Pinus taeda. Next base: position 84,291 of record APFE030744773.1, read on the forward strand.
TCCTCGATATTCCAGTAATCAAGGAGCATCTCGAGTAGACGTGTGTTTGCTTTCATATTTGGAAATTTGAAGAATTTTAGTAAACCACATCCCCGTAAGGCATCCAAAGCATCAGGATCATTCATGACCTCATCATCCACTGCGGTATGCTCTCTTTCTCGCCAAGTGACTGGCATCCTGAAAGAAAAATGAATTTGGGCCGTTAGTTTTTTTGTTTGAAATGTTTGCGGTGTATACGCGGGTCCCTTTGCACACAGTCGAGTTTAGGGCCCACATGTATGCGGATTTCATATTACCAATCTGCGTATACGCTGCGGTGAAATTTTGGGCAAAAAATTCAACGGTAAAACATTAATTAAAAATTCTAAAACTAGTCACAATCAATTGCAAGACAAGTATAAGAGTTACCTAGGGATTTTGGAAGAATCTGAACGGTTGAATTTGGCGTGTGGAAAGTTTGCTCCTTTTGCTCCACTTCTTTGCTCTCAAACTCAAATGGTGAAAATGGTGAGTCCAAAAACTCTTTTATAAGTTTTGAAAATGCAAAATTTTTCCAAAACTTGATTTTGTTTGATTTTCAGGACATTTTGGATGTTTTTGACAGTTTCGAGACGGTCCCATGACTGCTGACTCGTCATGGCAAGTATCATTTTCTCACTGGCATATAGGTTAAGGAAGCCATTTTTCCGTTGCATTATGCATACTAGCCTCCATCTGTCGATACACTTACCATAGGGACGATCCCATCATGTTATGGTTCGTAAACCATCTTCACTTGCCGATTCTTTAAATCATGACACAATGGTAGAAGCCATCCTTTACATGGGCATCATAGTTAGCACCTCACTGACATTTGTTGCCCATGCTGCTCTGATTTGAGTAGGCTCGGGAGTCCTCTATAGTCCCGCCATGACTTATGTGATTTAGACTCATTCCTCTTTGCTTCTTCGCTTCGTTCTGGCCTTATACCCTAGAGGCTTCTTTGTGTTGAGATGTACCACTGCATTGCATTTTGACCATTTTCACCTTTTGGCCTTGAGCCAGCTTCACTTGGACTCGTGTTTAAGCCAACTTTTGACCATGACGACTGCAAAATCAAACTTGCATACCTTTGACTTCTGCAGCTTAACACACCTTGACCTGTGGAAGGAACACACCTTTGAGTGTCTTTGGCCAGTTTTCGCCTCCCTAAATTGAGCATAGGAATGTTCCAATCCTAGGAACTAGATCATCTGCTTCATCGACACTCGTTCTTTCCACTGTACTATAACATTCTTTTACTATTTTTCCAGCTTAAAGAAAAAGACAAAAAAATATATATATTCCAAAAAGAGCGAGAATGGGACAATATTTCCATTTATTGTTGGCAGCTAGAGTCAGTCGTGTCGCCCTTGAAAAAAGCACTCAAAGCAAAGTCTCATCCATTTGGGCGGGATTTAGTTTGACTTATGTATGCCTTAACCTTGTTATTGAGTCAGTTCTCCCCCGATTGGTTATCTCTTTCAATCATATGGAGGGTCCGTTTGTGCCTCCTACACAACGAGCTTATACAGAGTCATCATATGCTGCCACATAGTCACATTGAGTCGTGCTTTTGTTCAAGGGAAGTCAGCCTGAGTTGGCCTCTCTGCGGTGTCTCTTGACTCATTTTTCAGCTGACCATCCCTGGTTGTCAGTGTCATGTCTATCATCACATTAGTTATATTGGTCCTTTACTTGTGCTGGTTTGAGAAGGTCTCCATTGACTTCTTACTAGTGGGTCTTGTCCTTATTGACGACGACATCTTGCTCTGAGGACAGGCCTAGAGCTGCACCCTAGCCCTATTTTCATTATTGATAGGTCACCTTGTGCTCAGCATCGATCAGCATCATGGGTCTTTGACTGAGTGGTTTCCCTTGTCTTCGACATCAGCTTACATTATCACACATTGGGATTCATGCAGTACCTTGGTTTCCATTTGACCCTATTGGTGGATACCTCACCTTTGTGTCAACTTTCATTATTGGTTGGTTTAGGGGGTTTCTGCTGTGCGCTAGCCACATCTTGTGTACGCCGGAAACGTACTTTGGTCGGGTTACTACGTCTTTTTCGTTCGATTCCTTCCATATTATTGGCCTACGCGTTACACTCGCGCTAGATTGATGAAGGATGCCTTAATGCCTTCCTTCTAGTAGATCTTTCCCTATCGACTTTGACTCATTGCTCTGGGGCAAAGATCTAGAGTGCATTTGGCAGTACCTTGGGGTTTGCAGTCATTAGTGGCAGATCCTTTGCTATTGACAGTGGGAAACCATCATTGTCCCTTGATTAATAGATTCTTACGGGTGTTCGACTTCAGCTCATCTATTCACACTTGTTAGATTGTACTGGGTACCTTGACGCTCATTATCATTATCAGTGAGTAGTCTCGTGTTTGTTAATGGTATACATCAATGACCAATAATCAAACGATTTATCACATGGTCGACTTCAGATCATTTATTCCCATGCTGTAGAAATGTACCACGGTGGTCGGTGAAGACCTCAGGTTGTATCAACATTCATGGGTTCACTTGACAGTTGCTCTTGTTGCTGCTAGTTGATACCACTTCACCTTATATGTTGCAGTCATTCATGGAGACATTTTATATGCTGGCACCTAAGTTTGCAGTGTAGTGCCATCTTATTCCGTCATGTTCATTTGGTACTTTTTGGGATTAGTCTTTGATATCAGTGATCCACTTCATCCTTCAGCATCATTGACATTCTTATATGTGACATTCAGACATGTAATTGTTCGATCGTGATCAGATGATCCATTATGTATTTTCCAGTCATTTATACTTGTATACTTAGTGGATCCGCTTGTACTCGATATGCAGACATGCTGTACTTTCTCTGAACATGGGTATGCCCGCCTCATACAGTGTTTCTTTCTGATCTCCTTTTGTGGCTTGGCAGACTAAATTCTGGTGAAGTCCTTCTCAGTTTGTGACAGATTTCCTTTCCATGGACTTCCTTAATACATTTCGGCCATCATGTACCCCTTCTGACCTCATATATTAGGGGGCATCTGTTATAGCTCCAAATCTCACTCTTTTGGTTTGTGATGCTGCACTCATGGCCTAGGGAAACCCCTCCTTCCAGACCTGGTCCAAAATTTAAAAAACAGTGTTTTATGCCCTATACGCGACATTGCCTTGAGCTAAACATGTGTATACGCGGGTCTGTGTGTACCCAACCCGCGTATATGTATTAAAACACTTAAAAAAAATAAATCTCCTTAATTTCGGGCAAAGATCACAGGTTTCACCTGTTGATTACATGTTAGTGCCCGTGGCCCAACTGTTCCCAACGAATTCCCAACTAAAAAACTACTTTGGGAGAAGTATAAAAGGGCTTCAATGGGAAGGCCAAAGGGAGGAGAGAAGAGAGAGAGATTATTATGCTGAGATTTCCCTGACCATGTCTGAAGATCCTAGTGCCTCCTGCACTTCCCCCATTTTACAGGGAACCCTTGTTTCCTTGTGTGTGTTGATGTCTATCTACTACTTGAGATATCATGCAGTAAGTCATGGAAGGAGTTTGTTAAAGGCTTGAGACTGGACAAATCCGGGAGCCTGCCAAAGGACGAATCAGGTGAAATTATTCCTTTCTGTACTTTATTTGTCTATAATAAAAGAAACACATGTCTTTGTTTCTGATATAAATCTTCTTCATGTTTATGATATTCATGTTATAATTCAAATGTGAATGGTTGTTTAATTGCATAACTAACTACCTTTCATTATAATATGAAGATGGTTTCTTTATGATGTTTAGTCCATATACTGCTGTACTTTCTGGAATTTATTGTTTTGCAGGTTGAAGGAGCAAAAGGAACTCCAAGAAGGGTTTGGACCCTGGAAGGCTTTTCTCAAACGTAGGACCTCAGGTATGCCCCTTATCGTAGAGTTTGCTTACATTAGCATTATGGCTGTACGGAATGTGTGTTTCTCTGTATAGATAACCTCCAGTCTGCTAGGGTATCAACCCAAGACCCTAGGGGAATTTATTCCCTAACAACGATTCAAAATGATGCTTGGGATCACCAACATCCCTTCAGATTAAGGGGGGGAATGTTGACACCTAATCATCAGGATTGGGTGAATATAATGTAAATAAATAATAAGTATTATGAACAGTCATCTGGAGATGAAGTGAACAATCTCTCCCTCATGTATATAATAAAGACCAACCTGAAGGAATAATATACGAATCAATTTTCTTTGAGGAGTTACTACCTGGCCTGACATGCTTGACCCATAAACACAAGAATTATTTGATATCACTCCCTCTCAACCAGGGAAGACATACCCACCAAACCAAGTGATGAGCCTCATCATTGAGTAATTATATGGGCCTTAATTGGCCTTAATTCATCTCCTATTTTAGTCAAACCAACTATTCTCACAACTTATTGCATACTTTTGATTATATTTTGTTTATTAAATGAGTTAGAGTTGGATATTTGGCTTTGTGGTCTAATGTGCATGTAATGCAGTAATAAAGGATAAAAGTAAGGAAAAATGCACGTATAAAGGATAAAAGTAAGGAACTATGGCAAAGGCGTTGGTAAAAATAGAATGGGACAAGGGAGAGTAATTATAGGAGGTAAATCCTCCTCATTTACTACCCCTCCATTCGAATATTCCTTCACTAGCTTGGAGTGCAAACAACCATCACTTTGAAGACTAGAAGACAACCGAGCAAGTGAAAAGGACATAAACCAATTTATCTTGAGTGGGGAGCCAAGTCTCCCTAATGGGAAGGAATTCATTAGAGACTTCAGATGTATAAATAGAGAGGCTTAGGACCTCAGTAGTATTTAGACTTCTATTGTAAAGACTATCTTTATTTATGAGCTGCAAGACTTGTGACAATTTTTTTCTGTAATCCATGGTTATCATAATGAGAATGAGTTCTGTTTTAAGCCAGCTCTGAGTTAACTCTGAGGACTGAAGCTCTTGGGTTAGGGCCTGACCCGAGTAGCCAAAGATCCTCTTTATTGTACATGTATGCTAGCATAGAGTTCTGTTCTATTTATGTGCTTAAGTAGTTTCATGGTTTTCTATTCGTTTGCTTAAGTAGCCTTATGGTTTTCACTATTTATTTTCTTAAGTAGTTTCACTTTCATTACAACAATATAGCGTAGATTATTCATGGTTTTCCTGTTCACTTTCTTTAGTAGCTACATTTGTTGTAGTTTACTTCCATTTATGCCTTCTTTTAGTTCACAGGTTAGTTAGGAGAAAAAGATCACTATCAGGTTGTGCGCAGGTGTCTCGGCCTCATCTCCTTCCTTTGGGACCATGACTTGAGGAAGAGACCCTTCAGCAACCCCCAAAAACACACGTTTATGGTTTTCGCATGAGCTATGGAGTTTGTCGTTTGATGCAGTTACTTGTTCACCTCACTGTGTTATTCTGTCGCTTTCCTTTAAAAACCTCCTTCAGCACGTTCTTCATGCATTTCTTCCTCGCCATCCGATCCGCAACAAACCTTCACAATCACCGTCCGATCCATTAGTTTTCCCAACTGCCACTTACTTTATGTGCTTTAAGTCTCCACCATCGATTTCCCTTGCCTAATCCGACAATTGACACTTCACCCAATTTCCAGCTAGCTTGGCCAATCTCCACCGTTGATTAGCCCCACCTAATCCAACGACTATTGCACAATCTCAAGCGGATTATTGTACGACTGTTATTCGCCCGAGAGCACATGAGAAAAGTGGTTTTCTTTTGCTACCTGTCACGCAGTTAGGCTAATCACGTGAATTTTCAAAATACAACTTACAGTCTGTGTTAGCACATAAATCCGCCTTAGGCTGAAGGAAGGAAAAATTTAGGGTAACCACAAACCACGCTCAGTCTGGTAGCTAGCCCTACCAGAATAGGAGAGGGCTCTCTCCGAGTCACACTCAGTGAATAGATGAACGAAAAGGACTGAGATGACTTTCAAACGAACTATTTATTGTAGGCTAGTAACTGGAAATGATAATAAGGAGTGATTTTTATGAATGATTGTGTTTCTGGGATGTTATGGGACCACTGGACCTTAATGAACAAAGAACTTAACATGAAGGCACATATTATTTTGTGAGGCAAGGTAGGCTGAAAGCATAGCGATTTAGTTTTAAAATATGGTGGAATGGAAAGATTGATTAAGAAGGTGAAAAGGGCATGGGCGACATGAATCCTTTTCAACAGAAGAATGAACACTGTACATGAAATTTTCCCACAGGTAAAGCAATAGAATTGAATTCTACCTGATCTCACTCGAAAAATTTCACCAGAAATGGATACGAAATGAAACTATGGAACATAACAAAGAAATGGAGAGATTGATTAAGAAGGTGAAAAGGGCATGGCCACATGGAATCTTTTCAACAGAAGAATGAAACACTTCACATGAATTTTCCCACAGGTAGAGCAATAGAATTGAATTCTACTTGATCTCACTCGAAAAATTTCACCAGAAATGAATATGAAATGAACTATGAAACATAACAAGATACATATGAAACATAAGAGGCACATTTGCTACACTCACAACCACATGAATCTCATGAATCAGAGCTACTGCCTTTCATTAATTCTTTGTAAAAATATACAATGCAGAAACAAAGTTTCTTTCCCATAGTCTCCCAGAAGTTACAAGCCAACCAACCAACTTTCTTTGCAAATGGTTTGCATACAATATATAGAATGTGCTATGAAGAGATAGAAAGATCAAGGGTCACCAAATGAAGGTGGGGAGCCAACCATCAGATACAGGTGTAGTGTCAAAAACATGACAAATGGATTGGGTGACCCTTTGCCTTCCTTTGCCACCTGTATAACTGACCATATGGAGTGAAAATATTTATAAAACCGTCGCGCTCCTCCTCCTGTGCGTCGCACTCTTTTACAGGTGACTTTTGGAGGCCTTCCCAATGTCCAAATTGAGTACAGGATAGCTTGTTAGAAAACTTGTCCTATCTACTTTCCAACCCCACTGAATTTTTTTGATTTGGAGTTCATTTTCCCTGTCAAAACTCAACTCTCCCAAGACTGGTCAAACTGTGCCAGATGAGGCTGCCTCAAGGTAGAGTGCTGTTGTGGGCAACTTTTGAATGTATTTCTCAACCTCAAATTGAGCTCATGAATGCGCATTGGAAAGCGCTGTATGTTTACTTTCCAACCCAAATAGAATTTTGCAATTTGGAGTTCATTTGGGCTGTCAAAAATCAAATCTCCCAAGACTGGTCGAACTGTGCCAAATGAGGCTGCCTAAAGGTATAGTGCTGTTACAATCAACTTTTGAATGCCTTCCTCAACTCCCAATTGAGCATATGATAGCTCATTGGAAATGTATTTGTGCCTAATTATCGTTTGGATAATCAAGCAAGTCATTTGGCCAACCAAGCTAGGAGAAAACTTGATTTTCCCGAGATCGCTCGAGAGGTGCATCAATTCTCTCGAGACAATTGCATTTTTGACATTTATTCAAAACCATGCCACCTGTGTAAAAAGTGAAGGAGGTTTTTCTTCCCTGGTCTGTTTTCGACATAAACCTCTCTCAGTTTTCCCAAATTCATCTTCGATTTCTCAGAAACCGCATTTGAGTGAAACATATCCCGATGTGTGGGACAAGTGATCTTCTGAAATGAAGCGAAATGAAGGGGATAGGGAGCTTCTAAATTCTTGAGGAAATTTTGGGAAGTATGGAGAGATGTTAGGAAGTTGGGGAAAGTGTAATCTCAGAAATTGAGTGAGGGGAAGGGGTCCAAAAAGGCAAAACACAGGCCCAACCATAGAAACTTGCCAGGTTGCAGCAAGGAACTAGGGTTTGTATGAAAATGAGGAATTTGGGGGGTCTCAGTGATGGGAAGTGTCTGATAAGGTATTTTATGGATAGCGGAAGGTGTATGAACATCAGGATACAAGTTTTTCCCACGATTTGACCATCCAAGGGAAATTAGCTTCAAAACCCTAGGAGAGGGAAATGAACCTTGCATAGGCACAACTGAAACATGAACAAGGTGTGAAATGACCCAATGGAACTTGACATGATGATGAAAACCCTTTAAATGATGGTAGAATCAGCTGAATAGTGACATAGAATGTCATTTGGACAACTTTGACAAGGGTAAAATCAAACCCCAGACCTAATGCCTAGTGACCAAATTTTACTTGAAGACTCACTGAAATGATAAAATTTGACCTTGAAACCTTAAAATCACTTGTGTAAGAGCATGTTTGATCACTGGAAGAAGGCTGTAAAGACAGAATCTAACATTGGCTCCAATGGGGGATGGTAGCTCCTTGGAGGTGCCAAGAACAACAAATCTCTGGAAGAGCTAGACAGTGCCTTTTGTCAATTGGGCTATGGAGTACATTATTCCGACAAACCAACATGACTCAATTTATTGACATGAAACTTGACTCAAACTGACTCAATGCAAACTGACATGACTAAAGAAACTTGACTCAAAATGACTCAATGCAAGCTGACATGACTAAAGAAACTTGATTGAACTTAAAACTTAAAGCTTGGTGGTAGTACATGACCACCTTTATTTTTTACAAGACTATATATCATCAAACTATATCAAACTGCCAATGTAACCAATCAAGAAGATGGCTTCTTGACTGATTCTTCCGATCAGATCTTCTGGTCAACAATTGATGCTGGTAACTGGGCATCTAAAAACATAATTGGCCATGATTTCCTTCATCACTGAATACTGAAATAATGACCTTCACTACTGACTGTAATAGATTTGCCATTGGATCATAAAAAACATGAAGATTTACCTCTTGCTGAAGAAACAAGATGTCTTTTTCTTTTGATTCTGATCTTCCTTCATAATGTACTTAAGAAAAAGTATGTTCTTGGTCTTCAAACAATTCTGAACAAGTAGATGAGTTGATTTCCTTTTCAAAAAACATTTCAAGACATGAGACGTATGAAGAAGAATCTGAATGGCAATTTTGATTGCTCTGGTCTTCTACAGTCTGAATATATTTTTGATCATCTTGACATGATATGACACCCATATTCTCATTACATTCATCACATTCATCAATCATAAGAAAAGCAACTTCGGATGATTGTTGAAACCCAACACTAACATTTTTATCAACTACCATACATTCATCCAAAGAAAGCTTTTCACTTACTTGAACAAAGTTCTGATCTTGCTGTCCATGAGCTGATTGGATTACCTCTTCATGAAGGCTTTGTTCTGATGACATGTGAACATTTGGACCCAAAACTTTGTCTTCTTCTATGGAAAATCTGAAACGACACTTTTTCTTTCATCACTTTCAACCATATGGAATTCTTCAACTTGCTGATCTATTAAGATGTTCAACGGACTGTCATCCTTTTCAAAAGAGGAAGAAGTTTCACCAACACTTTCTTGACCATGTGTGCACTGCAAATCTGCTTTAGCTTGAGCTGGAACACGACCGTGCAAGAGTTGATCTATCTCATTTTCAGACAAAGGAGATAAGACCTTTTGTTTCCTTTTGCTCAAACAATGATTGTCTTCAATATTTTCAAGCGAAGGAGTATATAAATTTTCCTCATGCTGCTGATCCATCTCATGTAATTCATGTTGACTGTCAAGATGCAAAATTCCTTCATTTTCCACCGTACTACAATCTTGGTCATGCTACAAATTTTCATGATCGTCTTTATGCTGCTGAAAGGGAATTTCATACAGGGCTTCCATGATATCATGATCCATAAAATTAACATCCGCATAATATTTTCCAAGGCTCTCAATAAAACCATAAGCATGCTTGCAACAATCATGAACTAGATTCAATGATGGATAAGAGTCTTTATATCTTTCAATGAACAGGTCATGAAAATCCTTTAGACAGTAAATACAAGCAGCAGGCAAATTTTCATACCAAGATTTGGCTTCACCTTCTAGAGTGGCCATGAATATCTTCATTAAGCAATCTTCATGAAAATCAACCTTCAACTTGCGAATATGCATGTGAAATCGAACTAGATGTAAAGCAACGTCCTTCTTACCATCATCTTTAAACATTGGTAGATTCTTTGACCAGTCTACCTTCGGAATTTTATTTGGGAAGCCTGGAATGTGATCTCGGCCCATGGGAGCGTATCTTCTTGCAATCTGGTCTATTTTAAGATATCTCAAAGCTGCTGATCTCCAAGCAGTGGAGTCATCATGAAGCACCTGATTGCTGGATTCTTCAGTGAAAGGAGTCGCCAGGTGAATGATTTTAGCCATCTTCCTATGTCTGATCATTGTTCACCATCAACATCAGATCTGAACTTGAGATATGTCCTGGGGAAAAACAATCTTCAAGCAAACCATTTTCGTCCCTAGTATGGTCGCCACTATGTTAGCACCTAAATCCACCTCAGGCTGAAGGAAGGCAAAATTCAGGGTAACCACAAACCACGCTCAGTCTGGTAGCTAGCCCTACCAGAACAGGAGAGGGCTCTCTCGGAGTCACACTCAGTGAATAGGATTGAACGAAGGATAGATGACTTTCAAACGAACTTATTTATCGTTAGGCTAGTAAGTGGGAAATGATTAATAAGGGAGTGATTTTTATTTGATATGACTGTGTTTCTGGGTGTTATGGCCACTGGACCTTCAATGAAC
>APFE030744779.1:1024-21112 GCA_000404065.3 Pinus taeda
CCTAAATGGGTTAGTGTGGAAGCTAAAGAGACTAAGCAATCCAAGGGACCTTGGGATGTGAATCCCAACGGTCACCACATGTAATATAAATGTGTATCATTTGTGAATAAAAATTGAATTTCATGATTTATCTTTTACATCTCTCTTGCTCCCCATGTGTGTTTAACAACATTAATGACATGAATGGAGAATCTATTACAATTACTATCTCCAAATTTGACCTCAACCTACAAAACAATAATTGGTCACTCTACTCAATGAACAACTCTCACCAAACTTTACCAAATATTAACTCACCTAACGTCCTATTTCCTTGCACAAATCCTAGGGAAATTAGTCCCTATTATTTAGGAATTTCATCAAAATTTATTGTATAATTAAAAAGGATTGATCACTGGTTGCATGCAACACCTGTACACTCAAGACTAGTCTACAACAAATGTTACATTTCGTTTTCATCTCTACTTCAACTAAGGAACTAGAATTCTCTACATAAACTATCTATTTTATATTGATTAATCAGTTAACTAACAAATCTCTAATTTATACTAATGTTCCACTATACAACTGATCTTCAACTGACTGTAACAATAGTAAGAGGTCAGTTAACAGAATAGAACTAAAAACAACTAAATTGGATTACTAAAATTTAGCAATCACACATGCATAACTGAACTCCAATCTCTCTAACTCAAATTTACTCATCTAACTAAGTGACAAGGTACATGTCACACTAGTTAGCTTCCTCCAAGTTGTCCTACTCATTTGGAAATTTGAGTTACTCAATTTGACTAAGGATAAAGTCAAATTAAGCCTTTATTGTTAAAAATAATTCAATACTCCCTCTTAGAGAGAAAGGGATTTTCGAACGCCCCTATCTTGCACATATGGAATATGAATTTACCTCCTGAAAATTTCTTTTTCAAGATACCTATATATTTCTTCTCAGTTGGAATGTGTTGTAGTGACATAATTCTCCTCTGCACATAGTTGTACAAATGATGATACTAGATATCAATATCCTTGAATGTGTCATGAAATATTGGATTCTTAGAAAGCTTAACAAAATTTGGATTATCACAACATATCACTATCATAACCATCTCCCCACTAAACAGTCCCACAAGTATTTTTCTCATACAAATTTCTTCACATGCTACTTGACTTGTAGCCATGTATTTAGCCTCTTATGAGTTGAGCACCACATACCTCTACTTCTCGCTATACCATGAAATAATTGTGGAGCCAACAATGAATATAGCACTTGATGTACTTTTCCTATCTGGTGGATTTCCTGCCCATTCTGCATTGGTGAAGCCTTGTAAATTAACCCTCTATCTGTCAATACCGTAATCCATATTATGTAGTTCCTCGTAGATACTGTAACACATGATTTTCTTCCTTCCAATATAATTTGGTAGGCATCACCATAGCTTCGCTGAAGTGGTTGACTACACAACACACATTAGATCATGTGTTCATAAGATACATCACTGAACTGACAAGCTACCTATAAATGGTAACACCAACTTCCTCACTTGAAGAAGTGTACTCCTTCCTTCAGTTTGTAGTTAGAGGTGTGTCCATGGGCTTACAATTTTTCATGTGAAATCATTGAAGTATCTCGGTAGCATACTTTCCTTGGGACACAAACAATTCACCAATCGACCTGCCATACTTCTAGCCCAACGAGGTAATGCATGAGGCCCGTGTATTTAATCTCAAATTCCCTTGAAATATCCTCTTCAGAGAAGCATATCAGTTGCTCATCACTAGTCAATATTAAATCATTGACACACAAAACAAGAATAATCAACTTACCATTTACCATAATGTGATAGAGGTTCGCATCTACTTCACTTTTGGTGAAGGCTAATCCAATGAGATTGTTGGACACCTAATCCTCAATGGGTTAGTGTGGAAGCCGAATGGAAAAAAGGAGTCCAAGGGACCTTGGGATGCGCAACCCAACGGCCACCACATGTACTATAAATGTATATGATTTGTTAATAAAAATTGTACTGCATGATTTATCTTACATATTTTCTCTCGTTCACCATGTGTGTTTAACATGGTATCAGAGCAGGCATATTCTTGCCCTGCATAATTAATTTGAGCCATTTATTTATGGCCTTTCTGTGCAGTTTATTTCTTCCATATTCACTTGAACGTTTCTCTGCCTCACTGCCCATGAACGTTCCTAAAAGAAGCATTGTCCATTATTCTCTGTGCATTATTCCCTGACCAGCACTGTCCAAGCTGCTCTGTCTCTGTCCTTCCAATGCTGCACTGCCTCTTTCCTGACATAACGCATCTGTCCTTCCAACGCTGCATTGCCCTTGAATTCCGGGGACATAATGCCTCTGTCCTTCCAGCGCTGCACTGCCCTTGAATTTCGGGAAGAGGGAATCCGAGCTTGCACTGAATTTTGGATCATAGCACGTAAAAAAAAAAAAAAAATATCCTGCAAATGGGGTCACCGATTCCATTACTTGTTTCTCACTCTAAAACATATTGAAGTTGCCGCGTATTTTGATTTGCCCTGGTTGGTTGAAGCGCTCCAGAGTTTTTTATTGTTCAGGCTATTACACCATGTCCTCCCTGTAAAAGCATTGTACATGCGTTTTCAACCCATTTCTCTCTACGACAATTTTTCTTCCAATAAATTCCAGCTTTCAATCTGTCCTCTGTGATTTAGATTTGTGTATTTTTTCTTCTTTGAGGCATTTTTATGCCTATTTGGTGCAGCGAAACTTGGAAGACGCTGAGCTGTGTGGAATACAAAGTGTTGAATGTACGCTGGTGACTTGCGACAGCTGAGTTCGTGCTCTCTATATGCATTGGCATTGGTTCATCACTCGTTCATGCTATATTAATGCTGGTTCATATATATATTGGTAGTTTAGCAGTGTTTTCGGTTGTATTAACGTTGTGGCTCAATTGGACGTTTCTTCACAAGTGTAGCTTGCAGTTTTTTCACCATCCATACTAACACTGCTTTTGAGAGCTAGAAATAGAAGAGCCAAGTCCACAGTAAATGCAATGTGATCATCATTCTAACTAGAAATCCTGTACTCATCAAAAAGTACTTCCTTTTTGGATTGAGCAATGGCTTGTACACCGTCTGCGTTGAGAACATTATGCAAAAGTATGACATGATCTCTGGTCGGAGACATTGCAACAAATCATAATCTTGGAATTTACACCGAGAGTAGCAGAGAGGACCTCTTGGAAAATCTGGACGCCATTGTCCATATTGTAGCCAGCACCGTGTTTGATGAGAGATATGATATTTCTCTGAATGTCAACACAAAGGGAGCTGAGAATATTGTCCAATTCGCTAAACGATGCCTTAAACTTAAAATCCTCCTGCACGTCTCCATTGCTTACTCTTGTAGACAGCCTTCTTGGAGAGGTTTCGAGTTCGCAATCGTGGGCTCCTAGACTATAAGTTGCCTGCACTTTCCATTCGGAGAGAGGAAAAAGTCCATATACTTTCAGTAATCGATCACGAACAAATAAACACCAAGTTGATCAAGGATGAGAACAAGGGAGCATGGTTTTTCATCCCCCCTCCACAAATCGGGCTCGGTCAAATTTTTCAATTTTGTCTTCATTGCATAAACTTACACTCTGCTCTCTGCTATTTTGATCAGAAACATCCAATGGAGAATTTTTCATGTGGGACAGACTGATTGATGTGAAGGGTGATTACTATTGCAGCACAGGAGGCCTCCATTACGTAGTGGGAACTAAAAGTCGTCTAATGTTGGGCGACTCTATAACGGTCGGCAAAGTACTTGAGAATAATAGCGGTCCACCTCTCGTGTTAGATATTGAAGCTCAATTTGTATCCATTGTGTATGGTATATTTAGAGGTAAATTTCACAATATTTAAATGCCTTCATGTCATCATAAGTATTGGGCTTGAATGGTTAAATTCCTTTTATAAGACTTTTGAATGGGTGTTCACAAAGCTTGAGGGTTTTATGAAGTATATGTTGGAAGTAAAATGATGAATGAAGTTTCTAAATTGACATGTGAATGAAGTTTTGGGTAGATTGCATGAAAGTGATATAAATCATGGTTTTTTTAAACCCCAGAAGTTTGTGAAGAAAATATTTGAAGAGAGATTCCCCAAATTTAAGTTGTTGAATTTGCCTGTGTATTGAAGAGGAAAGATGCTGGGTATTGCAGGCCTTGCCTGCATCAATTTGCTGGTTGAAAAACATAAGCACATTCTTTTATTTGAATTAAATTCCAGCCATCTGTGAATGGAATTATTGGATTGAGCAGTGTTTGTTTTTACTTCTGCATCAAGTTAGAAGTCTAGATTGTATTGAGTTTGGAAATGGTATGAAGATTGTTGAATTGAGCACTAGCACTACCGCTTTTATTTCAGTTCTTTCTCTGCTTACTGTAACAAATGAGATAGCAAGCATGGTATCTCAAATATTGAAGTGAACTATTGAAGAGAGTGGCAATATCAGAGAACACTGATTCGTACCCTAGTCAAGGCATATGAGCATTCAAGTCCTGTCCATGACATTGTTATAATTATTGAAGTTTGCAGTTGTTGTCTTTACATATACCATTTTGCATTGGGAACCTACCTTTTGAGTTTCTCTCCAACAGTTTAAGCTCACTATTTTTAGCCAAATTTTTAAGTGGGAAGTTGGTCTTAGCGGTTGCTCCAAAGCCTACCATTAAGGCTTGATATTATTTGTAGAAGAAGATATTGCATAATTGCTCATACTCTTTGCCCATTGCTAAGAAAATGGCTAAGCCTGAAAGAATATTAGAGTTATTGAGAACTCTAATCGTATCCATTGCTGACAGCGCTATCATAATCAATAAAAACATTATTGCTGACATTCAAAAATGTATACAAAATGCACAAGAAAAGATAGAGTTTTTGCAGCTTGAATCACAGCTACAGCAAGAAGAGCTACATCAAAATAGAAACCATTCTGAACCTGTTTTTGTTCATAACATTGAGACAACCACCCATCAGCGGCATGTTAATAATGTTACAATTCATTCAGATAAAGCAGAAGTTGTACATACAGATGCAAAAACTCAGTCTGCACTTCCCAATCCCATCATCAGACCTTGGGAATAGCTTGTCCACAACAAGCACAAAAATGGTCTTGGATATGACAAGGACTTGTCCTTTCATATTCCAGACTATGCCAAGCCCATTCAGTTTTAGAGTGTTGTATTCATTTATGACAGTTCACCTGCTCTTCATAACAGTTCAGCTCCAGCTATTCCAGACTCTGGCTCTCTTCCACAGTAGCAACAACAACAACAACAGATTGTGAAATGCCAACACTGTGACCGAGTTGGCCATTTGAAAGATCACTGTTTTGATCTTCATCCATGTAAGCACTGTCATAAAACCAGTCATTCTTCACACAGATGCTTCAGAAATAAACATCGCTTCTTGGAAATGGGCATCAACAGCCAAGAAGATATTCCAAACACATGTTAGAACTTGTTCCAGAATATTGAACAGTCTTGCAGTTGACTTTTCTCCATCTTCTCACCTTGTATCTAACACAGGGGGAAATGATGGTCATCTACAAGCTTCAAAGACACATCAAGCGAGCCTTAGCCACAACCTGCCACACCAGTTTCAGAGTTGTAGCCAAAGACAAAGATGCCTGAACATGGCTTCAGTTGGCATTGTGGGATACTTCCTCTAGCAGAAGACTTCAGGTTCTTGCAAGTTTTGGAAGAGTTCTTGAAACAAAATTGAGAACACTTCCTCTAGCAGAAGACTCCAGCTTCTTCCCAGTTTTGGAAGAGTTCCAGGAATTGCATTAAGCATTCCAGAGTTGTTGCTCATCCTTAAACCATCACAGGTTGAGACTTCCCTTTTCGGGTTGAAGTTTTACCTTTTATGTGGGGTGAGACCTCCCTTTTCTGGTTGAAGCTTTCCCTCTTTAAAACAATAGGATCACTTCCTCTAGCAGAAGACTTCAACTTCTTGCCAGTTTTGGAAGAGTTCGGGGAACTGCACTAAGCGT
The DNA here is from genome assembly GCA_000404065.3 of Pinus taeda. NCBI lineage: Eukaryota > Viridiplantae > Streptophyta > Pinopsida > Pinales > Pinaceae > Pinus > Pinus taeda. Next base: position 7,057 of record APFE030744779.1, read on the forward strand.
TCCACTGTTGGTGGCCATACTTAAACCACCGCCCTTTATACCAACATTTCATAGAGCACATTTAGCCTAATGCTACCATGTATTTTTGCACATTTTGTATTACAGCTCTCTTCTTGGACTCATACATAACCCTTCGGATTAAGGGGGGGAATGTTGGACACCTAATCCTCAATGGGTTAGTGTGGAAGCCGAATGGACAAAAGGAGTCCAAGGGACCTTCGGATATGAAGCCCAACGGTCACCACATGTACTATAAATGTATATGATTTGTTAATAAAAATTGTACTGCATGATTTATCTTTCATATTTTCTCTCATTCACCATGTGCGTTTAACAGAGATAACCATCGATCTGAGTGTACCATGCTCAGGGCACTTGACTCAGACCATACAATGCTCTCTTGAGTCTTCACACATGTGACACTTGACTATCTGTCTCAAGTCCTTCGGTTTCTTTATGAAAATTTCCTACTCAACAACACCATTGAGAAAGGTGTTATTCACATCCATCTGGTGGATTTTCCACCCCACCTACATAGCCAATGCCAGAATGGATCTAATTGAGGAATATATTTCAATTGGTGTAAAATTTCCCCCATAGTCCACACACTATATATGATAAAATCTTTTGGCCACAAATTTGGCCATGTAATTCTCAATGATCTCATTCGGTGCATGCTTCATTTTTTAATATCCATCTCGAACCAACCATTGTTTTCCCTTCTAGTATTGACACCAACTCCCATACACTATTCTTCATGATGGATTTGTATTCTTCCACTATGGCATCAACCCAAACTGGTTAAGAAACTATTTACATAAATGAATAAGGCTTTGTCTCAATGAGCTCTATCATGAGAGTGATGTACCTAGTGTACCTATTAGGTGACCTCCTTTACCTATGTTGTGATGTTAGGAATATGTTTATCAGAACAAATGGCCTCTATCAACATTAGGGGAGACCACCCGGTCAGGTACTTAAAAAAGCTACTTTATCATTGAATATGGTTGTTCCAACTGATTATGGGTCCATTTACCCCGTCAGCTAAGACAAACCTAAAAATAATCTAACTCTAATACAAAAATAATATAAATGAAACTAATAATTAATCTATTTGCACCTATATTACATCATAGTACATTTCCTTTGCATCAATCATTAAGATGTGGATTAAAGAAGTAAATTGACACAAATGTTTGATCAATTTAAGAAGGTTGATCAAGACACAATTAAATGATTTTTTTTGTGTCTTTAAAAGAGGACTTGATGCAAAGCTAAATACACAAATGCAAGACTAATCTAAAACATAAAATCATATCTCAAAGTAGAATGTGATAACCCTCACCTAATTCTAGAGAAAGTTAACTAAAACAGGGGGGAGGATTGGTTTATGAATGAATTTATGAATTCCAAAATAGCTTTTAAACTCATAAAAGGTTAAAATAACTATGCAAATGAATCTAATTTAATAAATAACTATTAAGATATGTCTATCTACAATCCTGAATTCAAGTTAAACATAATTCATTATAAAATTTGTATTAATCAAAAGAAATAGTTGATTTCAATTAATAGATATAAAATAAAAATACACCTGCAAATGAATAATAAATAGCTATCATTCACGACAAGTATAATTCAATGAGTTCAGTATGATTTCGAACACATTTTGCCTCCTGGAGATAGCTCTTTCAAGGCTTCAACAACATATCACAATTGAATCAACAATAGTTTTAGAGATCAAAGAAACATACTACTTAGAATGGAAATCAAAACCAATTATAAAAATTTGAAAAAAGATATTAAAATTCATCATCCCGATAATAGTACAGAAGAATGGAAATTATTAAATAGTTCCAAAATTACATTATAAATGCGCAGGGTTGAAGTATCTTAGAACCAAAGTAAACTTGCCTACAACAGTGCAAAACAATTATAATAGATCCACAAACCCTCTTTCAATCTCTATAGTAACTCTCCTTGTGCTAAAAAATAATGCATAGGCACAAATGAAATCATAGAAGAGACCCCCTATGTTCGATTGGCTCCTCACTCTATGGATATAATTCAACAGTATTTATACAAGATTTACAGAGCTAACAATCTCCCTTATACCTCTCAACAACTGAATCTAGAGTTTTCTTCAGCATGCTAAAAATAGATTGTTTTAGTTGAATATAGGGAAAATTTGGGAAATTGTTTACACGAGTCAAACCAACTGACTTTATTTTTCATTGATGGATCCATTAGATATTATTGGTCATGGCTTGTTATAGAGTTCGTTACAATAGTTGAGTTAATTTTAAATAGTATTTGGCAGATGGAAAGGGGGCCTTAAAAGGATCGACCGAGAATGACATTATGTCCTATTACACAAATCACAAAGGAGATCAGAGTTTTATTATTAAAGTAGTGTAAAAAATAGATTAAGTTGTAAAAATGACTTGAACTATACTTATGCCAAGAGAAATTTTTAATTAATTAAGTGATTTTACTTATACATGCCAAGAGCTAATTGTTATCATAGGTAAGCTCATCAGAACATTTAAAATGAGAAAAAACAAAATAGTTGTGATAATGGATGGCTCTGATATGGAGCATATGATATCTTATTCAAATCCCTTTAGTAACTTTATTGGGTCCACTAAATTGGAGCTTTGTATCAGAGATTTGATATCAGAGTTTTATAATTGTTACTAGTTGAAAGATTCGACATGTAGGTTGACATGACATTCCAATTAGACCATCATTAATACACAAATTCGTTCAGACTAACCAGAGCCTAGAAAGTATCTGAAGTTAGAGGGGGGGCTCTTTCAAAGATCAGATATTGGACAAATCGATATGATTATTGGAGATCAGAGATTGGAGGGATTGGCATATCGAAAATGGAAGATTGGATGGATTGGCATATCACAAATTGGAGATTGAAGGGATTTACATATCAAAATATCAGCGAGGAACCGTATTGGAGTATCAATAGAGTGATATATCAGAGTTTTTCAAATGTATCTCAAAACAAAATCTCTGATATTCATTGCCTCTGATATGCGAGAGTGGAAACAATGATGTGGAATGCGGTTCCTCTGATAGGGATTATAATTATGTCGCCTTTATATAATGGTTAGAATTTACTTATATGATATGTTTTCTTTAATACTATGAAGTCTATAAAAATGGTTTTCCACATGCATATTTTTAATTTAATATACCCCACATGCCATTTATATGGATTGAATATTATATTATATTATTAGGACATAAGCCATTGTATTATGAATTGGAGCTTTTAAATCGCGGAATTCTTAAAGGGTTCCTCCAATGTGAAACCTCCAATATCTCTGATATATTATAACCACTTATAGAATTATTAAGGCTTAAATCTTATGCATACATCTTGGTCTTAGGGGATATTTTATTATTTAATCTAGTTAAATTAAGATGTTTAAAACAAAAATGTATTTACAAATTTTATTAACAAACAAAATTAATCAAACTTAGGAAAAATGTAAAAATAAAACAATTGTAAATAAAAAGAAAATTAGACTTGAAATGAAGCAATTACACTCAAATTATACATGTACTTCTAAAAGGGTCGCCACGTATAACAATGGCAACACACTGGGGATAATCTGTTATCTCAGTCATAAAGATACAAAACCTAGTTTAAAAATGAAGGAATTATAATTAGATAATTTGAAGTTCTTAAATTAAGATATCCCATCCATTTTTTCCCTATTATATGTTGTCAAATAAATAGATATACCATTATCATTCATGAACTTGTAAAACTTTACCCCATGATTCAATGTTTCAATAAATTTATATGTACAACGGTTAGCATCGTTGGGCATAAGATTTTGAGTAAACAAGCTAATCAAGAAAATACGGTATTAACTTAACCTCTATACCATACTCATGGCCATTGCTTCCAATAGGAATTTATAGCCTTGATAGGGATGTATTTTAACTGTTTTAGGTGTAAGTGTCCAATCTATTAGGAATAAATGAATAGTTGCAAAAGATTGTCTTAAACTTATTTGAATGCCAAATGAAGATCATTGTCTTGGCTTGGTAACTATCTAGTGACAATGTCATTCACGAGATCTAATATCATTAAAAAGTTAGGTCATGATGAGACCTCTTGTCTCTCAACCTCGCAGTTAAAAGTCATTACCTTGGCTTCGTGATCAATAATGGTAATGTCACAATGTTAGAACATATGATCATGGTAGATCAGTTGGTGATGATACCTACTATTCTTGAATAACCATTTTTGTTTTTATCTTTAACTATGGTTGTTGTTAATCTCATAGAGATTACTTAATAGATGGGTTGTCATAATTCTTCTTAAAAGAAATGGATGACATAAAAAGATTTAAGATGACTACTATTCTCTTGAATAATCTTGTTCACTAAAAGAAATGATAACCTTAAGTAATTGTTGTTAAATGTGTTTTACTTTCTTTAATGATAAGCATTAAATATAGTTCATCAACAAATAATGGAAACATTTAACTCAAAGGAAAAAAATTAGGGACTCTAATGGTTAAGGAAAGCTAAAAATAAACATAAATGAAGTCATCTTCGTTGAAGTGATCCTTAGATATTATGTTCCGTTAATACAGATTAGAGCATAAAAATGACTCACCCAATGATTATGCTACGCTAAAAGATAAAACACTACTCCATTTTATTATAAAATGACATGAAATGACAATCCATTGAAACTTAAAAATCTTAGCAAATAAGAAAGAAGCCAATCAATAGAATGAACCTTGAGATACATCTTACAAGGTAATATAGATAATTAACATAAAAATGAGATTATCTTGATTTTATCTTTTGTGATGATTTGTTAGTAAATCTCTTTGTTCCATAGCATAGTTATTAATTTAGAGTTATTGTTGTATTCTTTGATAGGGATTTTCTTACTTTCGTAAATATTGCTTAAAGATAGTTTGTGAGTCTTTATAGATTCAATCTAAGAATAAGACTCACAATTCATTTCAAAATCTAAGAAAATAAGACTAGATAAAAGTCCCTAATGTCATATGATAGTTGTTCTTCCGAAATGTTAGTCACTAGCAAAGTTGAATCTACAAATCAAATCCATGGGAACTTGCAAGAAGAACAACAAAATATAAGAAAGAAATAACGATTAAAATAGAAAATAAAAGCTGAAATAAAGCTCAAACTAGATGATAATGAACATATAAATGTGTACCTAGAAGAATTCAATCATAATTTTAGCTGATGAATATTCATTTTCTCCCATGTATTAATAGAATTTAAAAAAAATTCTTCTCATTCAATTTAAATTAATTTCGAAACTAGTCCTAATCCTAATCTAAAAAGTAGACTACGACTAAGTGAAATTGTGCTTCCAATGAAGCCATCCAAGCATCTTATTTTATGCATGAATGTGCACATCAAGCATCAGTAATAAAATCATAAATATAATTAAACCAAAAGAAATAAAACTAAAAGTGTTATGTGCATCTATTGTTAATGTATGTATAATAAGTAACTTATTGAGAACATAATTTCCCTGAAGTTCTTCCAAACATTTGCCTACAAGATCATAAAACTCAGGGTGTATTTCAATTGTTTCTTGAAAGAGATTTAGGAAAAAAGGAAACAACATGAACACCATAAATGATAAGTCTTTGAATATCATAAGATGGTGTAAAGAATCAATTAGATGTATGTTACTAGAAACTTACTTTTTAAATGAATCGATAAATCATGTGTAGTAATATAGAGAATTTATAGAGGGATTACATGGTTGGAAACTATATAATGATAGGCTCTCAAATGTCAACATTCATGAAAAATTAGTTTGAAAATCAAAATGAAATCGGCCACACATAATCGTCAAATAGAATTTTAAAATAAGAATTAACCAATGTTCATGATTATAATTTTCAAATTGGCTTTCATTTACATTGATTAAAGTATTAGATGAGAGAGTATAGTTATCATGCTCATAGTACCAAACATTGTATTTGTAACATCAAAAGTGAAATTCGAAGAAAAAAATTGAAATCACGAAAATGAGAAAAAGGAAAATTATAATTTATATCAAAATTACAGATAATGATACAACACAACAAGAGTGTGTTTCTAAATATTTTCTTCTCACAAGTGATTGCAAAATTAAATCATTTTTATTTCCATTGACTTGGAGAGATGTGAAAATTTCTAGATTTTGATCCAAAAAAGGAATGTCATCATTGTAGCAATCATAAATTAGGGCATATTCATGATTGCTAAAATAATCATGATGATTGAATGATTGAAAATTTTTTGAAGCATTTAAATTAGAATTCTTTTCATCTTCAAAAACGTGTTTGTTTAAAGAATTAATTATTGAAGAATAAGAATAACAAGTTTCAATGTTTTTATCATCATGAAAAATTTCATTCGTACCTTTTTTTCCCAAATCAGAATCAGATAGAAAATTTTCATAATTGTAAGCAATTAAATTTTCTTTATCCCTATTAGAAGTTACTAATAATTAGTAAATCGTAACTCCTTTATCTTGTGAACTGTTATCAATGTCTGAAGGAGAAACTGAATTATTATTTAATCAATTATCAAATATACCAGGATGAAAAGAAAATAATTTGAATAGACAACCCTGTAAATCTCTCTATTAGAAAGATATCGCTCGTTTCCCAAACTGTATGTTTCAAAATCTTCTTTATTTGCATGATTGTAAACTTTGGCATGCTAATCCATGTCCTAGTTGTTGGAAGAAATGGATTTTTCATTGCTTAAAAGACTAACACGAGGAAGATATTGATTGCTACTTATTTATAATTATGATTCTTCATTCAAAACAACATTATTTATTTTGGCAAATTCCTTTTTCTCCTGAAATTGTTCATTGACAATTCTAGTTTCTAGAAGAGGATCATTATTGATAGTTTGAGCAGTAGATTCTTCAAGATAAGTAAATGAATTTTCTGGTTATTGATAAGGAATACAAGGGAGGGATATAAAATTTTTAAACCAATCCATTAATTAAAATTGAGGACATAAATATTTGGACTAAAATCACATTAAAATAAATTTGAGTCTAATGAATAAATCATCAAATCAATCACCTTCCATCCTAAGCAATTGAGCTAATTGATTACACACCTTTTCATAATCATATCGCTGAAAGGCATGAAGGAAAATATTTGAATATGTTCCCCTACTATGTACAAAGGCAACTCGAAAAGATAAGCACGAGTCCTTATGTTTTTCTGTGAAGGTAAGAGTAAAAATCTTGCAAATATTATCTTGATCAATAGTAAAATTATTCCAACTTAAAATAAATTGAAGGAGATGATTACAAGAAGAAGTCTTACCATTATATTTTAGCTTAGACAAGATCTTAACTGCCTTTTTCAAAGTGATTATTGGATTAGGTCTACTAAAACAAGTCCAAAGAGGTCTTTTAAATTGAGCCATAGTAATAAGAAAAATATTGAAGCACAAAATATTCAAAGAAAACAATTTACTATGGCACTCCTTCTAATGCCATAAATTTCGATCGGAAAAAATGTCTTTCATCAACATTAGGGGAGACTACCTAGTCGGGAACTTAAAGAATCTCCTTTTCCATTGAAGATGGTGGTTCCGGCTATTTATGGGTCGAGTTACCTGTCATCCTTAACTAACCTAAAAATAATCTAATACTAATCTAAAACTAATCTAACCTAAAGTAATAATTAATCTATTTACACCTATATTACATCATCTTATATTTTATTTGCATCGATCTTTAAGATTTAGGTTAAATAAGTAAATGCACACAAAGGTATGATCGATTTAAAAAGATTGATCGAACTGCAATTAAATTATTTATTTTCCTTTTTAATAGGGGAATTGATGAAGAGCTAAATATAAAAATACAAGACCAATTTAAAACATGAAATACTATCTCTAACTAAAATGGATAGCCCTCTCCTAATCTGAGAGAAAGTTAACTAAAAGTGTCGGAAAGACTTGCTTAAGAATGAATTCATAATTAATATTCTATTATGAATTCCAAAATAGTTTGTAAACTCATAAAAGGTTAACACAACTATGAAAATGATTCTACTTTAATAAATAGTTATTAAGGTAAATCCATCTAGAAGCCTAAATTCATAGTAAACATAACTCATTATAAAATTTGTTTTAGTAAAAAGAAATAGTTTATTTCAATTAATACACATAAAATCAAAATACACCTATAAATGAATAGTAAATAGTTATCATTCACCACAAGTATAATTTAATGAATTAAGTAAGATTTTGATCTCATCCTTCCTCTTGGAGAAAGATCCTGCATACTTCAACAACATATCACAATTGACCCAACAGTAGTGTTAGATATCAAAGAAACATACCACTTAGAATGGAAATCAAAACCAATTATCAAACTTTGACAAAAAATATGAAAATTCATCATTCAGGTAATAATACACAAGAATGGACCCCACAGGGATTTAGATTGACGATGAATGGGTGCAATGTTAAGGGAATCCTTGCGATAGGTCATTAGTATTTCAATAGCTCATACCCAAAGTAAAACTGCCTGCAGTAATGACCATAAATTATAAAAAAACTAGAAACCCTCTTTCAACATCTAAAATAATTGTCTTCATGCTAGAAAGTAGTGCATAGGCAAAAATTAAATCATAAGAGAGACACCCTATGGTGGATCACATCCTAAGTCCATGGATTCAATTCAAGGTTATTTATACAACATTTGTAGAGATAATGGTCTCCCTTATATCTCTCAACGACCAAATCTAGAGGTTTTCCTCAGCAAGTTGGAAACAATTATTTTAGTTGAATATAGGCCAAATTTGGGAGATTGTTACACTAGTCAAACCAATTAACTCAGTTGCCACCCGAAAGATCCATTAGTTTTTAATGGTCATGACCTGTTATGGAGTTCGTTACAATAGTCGAGTCAATTTCAAACAATATTTTCCACATGGCAGGGGGCCTTTAGAAACATGGAACAACCAAGGAGTTATGTCACGTCACACAAATCACAGAGGAGATTAGAGCTTTATTATTAATATAGTAAAAACATAGATTAAAATATAAAATTTCCTTGATCTATACTTACTCCACAAGACATTTTTAATTAATTAAGTGGATTTTACTTATATGTGGCAAGATCTAAGTGGTATCAGAGGTAAGCTCATTAAAACTTTTAAAATGACACGAAGCGAAATAGTTGTGATATTGGGTGCATCTGATATGTAGTGGATGTGATATCATATTCAAATCCCTTTAACAACTTTATCAGGTCAATTATATTGGGCCATTATATGAGAGATTTGATATTGGGGGTTTTACAATTTTGACCATTTAAAAGTTCTGATATATAGGCAGATGCGATATTCTGATTAGACCATCATTAATAGACATATCACATCCAACTTATCAGAGCATAGAAGATATCGGTAGTTGGAGGGGGAGGCACATTAGGAGATTAGAGATCATAGGGATATTATTATTAGATATCGAAGATCATCATGATTGGAATATTGAAAATCGAAGATGAGAGGGATTGGCATATAAAAAATCAGAGATTGGAGGGATTGGCATATCAAAATATCGGCGAGGAACCATATCAGAGTATCAGCAAAGTAATTTCTCAGAGGTTTTTAAATTTTGCCCGAAATGAAACCTCTTATATGCATTACCCCTAGTATGAGAGAGCGCAAAAAATGACGTGGAATATGGGTCCTCCAACATGTCATATAAATTATTGTGCCTTTATATAATGTCAGACATTGGTTATATGATATTTTTGTTTTAATACTCCAAAGTCTATAAAATGGGTTTTCCACATATATATTTCAAATTTAATATGCCCCTCATGCCACCTATATGGATTCCATATTATATTATTTAATTAGGACATAATCCATTGTATTACAAATAAGGGTTTTGACATTGAAGAATTAAAAGGGTTTCTCCAATGTCAAAGCTCTGATATCTCCGATATCTTATAACCACTTGTTTAATTATTAAGGCTTAAAGCCTATGCACACATATTGGTCTTGTGGAATATTTTATTCATTAATATAATTAATTAATATTTTTAAAACAAAACCTTATTTACAAAGTTTATTAAAAAAGAAACTTAATCAAACTTAGGCAAACTACAAAAATAAAACAAGCGTAAATAAAAATAAAATTAGACTTAAATGAAGGAATTGCACTCAAAGTCTACATGAAATGCCAAAAGGGTCCCATGTCCATTATGATAAAATAAAATGGGGGTGTTTTGTTTTCACTACAATAGGATCCCACATTCTCATGTGAATCCTACAAGAATCTATCAACTTCCTTGGTTCACTTCCTCCCCTCCCTAGAATATTCTAGTTGAGTGAGTGCTTCCACTCAGCCTCTTGTATGCACCTCTACATGTGGCTACTCTAGAACCTCCTAAAGCTCATCGTGAGGCTCCTCCTTAGGAACTAGAAGCTTCTACTACTATGAGATACTCATCTCTCGTTCTAAAGAGCATCTCATAGACTTGTGCTCATCGAACTTGACACCTCTCCTTACAAATTTCATCCTTAGTGAAGGTAAATACCCTTGGTAATTGTGTGGAGTTTCGATGTATCATACAAAAAATTCAAACTCTATTGTAGGCTCAAGTTTCTTCCTTGAATCCTTTAAGACATGGAAATAAACTAAAGCTCTAGAAAAGTTTAAATTAAACATGTCAGGATTTCTCCGAGAGAAATCTCCCTCTGGTGTGATCATACTAAGTACCCTATGAGGACTCTAATTCTACAATTAGATTGTGGTGTTGCATGCTTCTAGCCATAGACATAATGACAACCATTAATCATGAAACATGGACATTGTTTCTCCCACTATGCTCATGTTCTTCCTCTCAACTACCCCATTTTGTTGGGGGTTATGGATTTTTTTGTGTTCTCTTTGAATACCTTCCTTCACATAGAAATACTTGAAGGCATGCAAAACAAATTCACCTCCATTGTCGCTTTAGAGAGCCTTCACTTTCTTCCCAATATCCTTCTCAAATAATTCCTTGAACTCATAATTTTATGAGAAAACTTCATGCTTCTTACGCATGAAGAACTTCTATAATTTTCCATAGAAATCATCAATAAAAATAACATGGTACTTACGTCTTGCTATGAAGGTTATAGAAAGGCGTCCACAAACATTAGAGTGGACTCACTCCAAGATTGCATTTGATGTTCTTTCTAGGTCATGGAAAGTGTATTTGACATATTTCCCCAATGTGCAACCCTTGAAAGCATCCTATGGTCAAGGGAGCCTTAAGGAGACAAATCATAATTTATTGCATGAACTTTAAGTCACCATGGTGTATATGACCAAATCTCCTATCCCAAAGTTCTCCAATATTGTGACTCAACATATTTTCAACCTTCTCAATCAAACATAATCATTAGGGGAATTTTGAGGTCTAAAATGGGCCTCCTACAGAAATGATAAAAGTGGAAATAATCAAATAATATTAGCTTACATCATCAAAGTTTAGAGGGATAAAAGAAAAAACACTTTTTTCAACTTATCTCCCTATGGGTTTAGTCAAATTTTGAGTGGAAACAATCATTGCATGTAGAATTTGATTCCTCATACAAGGACTACTCATGCTACATACTATCAATGGACCCTACTACACGAAAAATGAGAAAGACATGAAAAACGAGATTGCAATCATGTTTTTCATGTATTTCTCATTTTGCATGTAGTAGGGTCCATCAAAATTATGAAACATGGGTACTCCTTGGATGAGGAACTAAATGTTTCATCCAATGAGTACACTCAAAACGTGAGTAAACACTTAGGGAGATAAGTTGAAATTACGATTTAAAAAAATTATTTTATTATTTTTTAACCTTTTTACCTTTTTACTCCAAAAATGGTGAATCATCCCCCATGGTTGGCATCACCGTCTTGAATCCTATTGGTTATTATAAAGTTTATTTTGGTTGTATATTTTTCTTAGGAGGCCCATTTTAGACCTCAAAATTCCCCTAATTTGCCCACGTCAAGTTTGTATAGGTTCTTCACTCGAACCCTGATCTTCTTCACTTTCTTGGTAGAAATGTGTCTAAGAAAGGCTTTCCCTTTAGTAAAGATAATATCATAGCCATGATCCTCCAATATTGATATGTATATCAGTTGTGTCTTTAGCGCAGGTACAAACATTTGATCTTCGAGGTGAAGAGGAGAGGCCTTCTCCCTCTCAAAGGTAACAATATCGATTCCAGTAGCACTATACCACCCATCATCCTCCATTTCAATATGCATATGGAGATCCTTATCCTCAAGGATACTAAAAAATCCTCACACCATGTCATTTGGAATGAGGCACCAAAATGAATGTACCACACAGTCCCCATAATGGTGTTGGTCATACATGTTATTAGGGTGAAATGTAATTCAAATCGTGAAGCGAGTGCTTCACCTGTTGCTCCTCCTGAAGGCTTCTTTCTAGACATTTTATGCTGAAATTTTGTTGCATATTTCCTGAATTCATGGCAATGGAAGCATTTTCTCTTGCTCTTCTTTGAATTATTTTGGCTAGACTTATATTTTCTCTCCATCTTCCTCCCTTTTACCTTATTTTCCTTTCCATCCAATGCAAAATTCTGTTCATCCATAGCTTTGGATGATTCTCCATCGTCGTTATTTCTCCTAAACCCTTATTATACCAAATTGGACCATAACCTTTCCTAATTCAATATCTTTCCCCTCCCATTTATAGAGTCCTAGTATTCATGCCATTATTTTGGAATGCCTACAAGAGTTAGGCTCACCAAGTCATCTTCTGCGAAATTCTCACTAACATCTCCAAGCTCATCTTGAACTTCTGAAAATATGTAGAGATACTACGAAATAGTACCATTCTTATGCATCTTGATGTTTTGAATTTTATCATTCAGAGCAAATTTTATTGGTCATTTATTTTTCGAATAGTTGAGTTAGTTCCATCCACATAGAAAATCATGTCTATATGCCATGGATATGTGAGACCACCTAGTCTCACAGACCTTCCAAAAGAATTATCCTAGTCTTTGCAATACTCTCCTTCCATTGGGATAATTGTTGTGCATTCAACTATGGAGGTTTTGCAATGTCAGTTTTGACATATTCTAACACACCATTTTCATTAAGCATTGCTTCCATTCGATCCACCTAGGATATGAAATTTGAGCTACCCTTGAAGGCATACTCGAATTGCAATTTGTTGAAAGACATTCTCCCTACCTTGAAGAAAAAGTGTTGCAAGACAACTTCAAATTCAAAATTCTTGATAGAAAATTTTGAAATACTTGTTCTAATGTGAAATCTAAGGTTATTATACCATGTAGAATTTTGATAGAATTGCAACTGCTCAAGAAATTTAATCTAAAATTAAGAGACACAATTATACTCTACTAATCTGTAGAAAAAAATTCACAATTTATAACAACATGCATAGATGTGCAATAAGAAAAGCCACAAATACTTAGTGATTTATAAGGGAACCCAACTGGGAGAATCCCCTCAAGACTCTTTGCATAAATAAAATGAATAGAGAATCTATTACAATTACTACTTCCATCTTTGAGTTCAACCTACAAAAGAATAATTGTTCTCTTTTCTCAATGAACAACTCTGGTAAACACTTAGAAAAATATCAACTAACCTAGCCTCGTATTTCCTTACACAAATCCTAGGGAAATTAGCACCTATTCTTTTTGATTTTCCTCCAAATTCATTGTGAAATTCCAAGAGATTGATAAATGATTGTAGGCAAAACTTGTACACACAAGGCTAGTCCACAACTGGTGTTACACTACCTTGTCATCTCCTCTTTATCTGAGGAAATTGAATTATCTACATGCACTAGCTATTTTAGGTGGATTGATCAATTAACTAACAAATCTCTAAGTTAGACTCCTATCTAACCACAAAACTAAAATTCAACTATCTCTAACAATAGTTAGAGGCGAATTAACTAAATATAACTGAAAATAATTGAATTGGACTTAGCCATCACACT
>APFE030744789.1:13241-26790 GCA_000404065.3 Pinus taeda
GGCATGCCCTTAGCAAAAAATTACCTTTCAATCAAGTCAAAATCATCGATCAAGCATGTTAAGCTTTTTCTACCATATTTTAAGTCTTGAATTAGATAGTTTGATCAAAATTGGGCAATGTTGACTAATATCCCTAGACAATCGAGGTAGAGGCAAAGGTTAAACAAGAGGAGAAGAATCTAGATTCTAGATGGTTGATGCATCTAAATGGTTGATGCTCGAATAATTAATCATTAATGTACAATGGATGTTATATCTATCTTGATTTATGCAAAAATATGCGTGTTTTCATGTCTTCTACAACTAATTTGGTATTTGGGATGTTTGTTTGGAGTATAAATGCAAAAAAATATAAATATATATATAGCAGACGCTTCGCTTCCTAGATTTTTGGAAAATGATGCTTCCGCGTCCCCGCTTCCAAAAAACGTCCCCGCTTCGTGCAACATTGTGTGGGATTGACTCTAAAGGAGTCGAAGTGTGTGGGATTATAGAAAACCAATAAGCTAGCATAAAAGGATACCCTGAAAACAAAATCACCATGGACATAGTTGTCATCGACACCCCTGACAATTGGGAAATATTGCTATCTAGGAAATGGGCATCCATGGGTGGGGGAACCATCCAAATGGAATTGTCTTACATCAAAATTCCCATGGGAGAGAATTCATATGCCATCCTATATAGACAATGATCCATTCAACCCTTGGTTGAGCCCCATTTTATAACTACTAAAAACATGGAGGAAGACTATGGATGTGGGGAATGGAGGATAATCTCAAAGGGCTTATGCCCCTGAACCAGAATCTGGAGGAATATGGACTATGTATTTTGAAAGGGGCATGTTCCAAGATAGGCTCAGGGGCAAGTATTATTTTGATATCACCCTCCAAGACTCACTTCATGTTCTCTTATAGGTTAGAATTCGATTGCACATACAATTGGGCAGAATATGAAGCATTAGCTTTGGGTTTGGACATAGCTTTGAGCAAAGGAATTCAACATCTAAAGGTTGTAGGAGATTCTGACATGATTGTATCTCAAGTCAATGGGTCCTTCAATGCCAAGAATGAGAAACTCAAAAGGTACAAAGACCACATATTGCACATAATAGGAGAATTTGAAACATCTAGTATTGAAGTTGTTCCAAGAGAAAAGAATGCGACAGTTGACACTCTTGCAGTGGTTGCATCCACTTTGCAATCCCCTAGTCTTGAGATCACCAAGTTAGGAACTTTGTGATGGAGGTCATCTTTTGACTAGCCATACCTGATAATCAAGAGCATTGACTTGTTTTTTAAGATGACAAATAAATATTGGGTTTTCTCCAAAATGATGCTTCTAATCAAGATGACCCCAAAAACAAAGAGAAGGAAATAGCTATGGAAAGGAGATTCAATCGAAATGACAGAGGTAAAGTTATGGATCAAGTCATAGAATCACCTGATTTCATAGAAATCAACTTAGGTTATGAATCTTCTCCCCAAATGGTCAAAATAGGGAAAGGGTTGTGCAAGGACAAAAGGGTTGATATAGAAAAGCTTCTGAGGGAATTCAAAGATGTTTTTGCTTGGTCTTATCAATATCTAAAGGCATGTAGTCCTAAGGTCATCCAACACACCATCCCTCTTCAGGAAGAGGCCAAGCCAGCAAGACAAATTGAGAAGAATAAACCCAAGTTGGCTCCTATGGTAAAAGAAGAACTTCAAAAGATGTTGGATGCTGGAACAATCAGCCTTGTTAGGCACTCCTCATGGGTTTCTAGTGGTGACAAAAAAGAAGACTAGGACATTAGGATGTGTGTGGACTTTAAAGACCTTAACTAGGTGTGCCTCAAAGATAATTATCCCTTGCCAAATATGGAAAATCTCTTACAGCGGATCATTAAATCCAAGATTATGTCTTTCCTCGATGGATTATCTCAGTATAGTCAAGTGGTAGTGAGAGAGGAAGACGAATTGAAGACCACCTTCACCACCCCATGGGGAACCTACAAGTACCCAAGAATGCCATTTGGACTATTGAATGTTGGTTCCACTTTGCAGAGGGCGATGGACTTTGCTTTCTATAACACCCCTCATCCCACATCTACACAAGTAATCGGCCAACTACGGTAAATATGCAAAGAGATGCCACCATAATGGTATTCAACCTCCTAGGTGACCTTAAGGAAGTGGAATCAATGGAAACCCACAACACAGACCTTCTAAACCTGCTACAGGACTCCGAGAAGCCTTCCAAGTCATCCCCATGACTAGTCCCTATGTCCCACTGAGTTTTTAGACCATTAAACCGCTAGACGCTCCCTTGATATGGACAAGGATGCGTTTGGGAGGCTCCAATCGCACCCACAGCAAGGCATGGGTGCGTCTAGCGACTTTTCTCCTCAGTCTTGTACCTGCGACTCCGGGATTTGTGCCACTTTTTCAGGCCCAAAGCCCAGGTCACTGCCCAGAACTCAATGACAGGTTCAGAAATAAAATTTCAGAGCGAAACAAAGATACATTTGCAAAAACATCAACAACGACTAGATTGGCCCCTACTAGCCATGACAAGCAATTCGTCAAACATGTCATAAACATGAAAGCTATAGGTCTTAACAACAAAACTAAGCATAGGGTTCTCATACTTATCTGAGAATCGCTAAGAAGCATTGATGCCTCAATACATTACCTGAAATTTCATCTATTAGGCCATAGGTACATTGTTCATTCATTTAGAAGTAAAAACATGGTGAGAGCCATAAATATCCACTGTCATAATACGTGCTCATAACCAAAATAATAACAACAGACATATCAAGGATACATCAGCCATAGAATCCACATATAAACCAGTACATTCACACATGAGACATTGAGATATCAAGGAAAGAACCTCTTATTAATGAATGCAAAAGCCAATCCGGTATGGGACTACCACGTTTCACTCGACCATAGATTGGTTGAGCCAAATCTCTCTTCAACCAATCACCCACGTGCCATATTCCAGGCATGAATGTGGGGCTCAAACCAAAAGAACCAACCAAGGCATCCCGAGGCTAAACCACCTCACCCTCATCAATAGAAACCAAGTTTTACCGCAATCCATACCGAATCACTAGGGCAAAACAATAAACATGTAATCACGAATATTACCATGATCTCCACCAGATCACAAGGCCAAAACAAGAAAGGATGCCACAGGATTTCTCCACCTACACTGTGAGGAATTTTCTTGTCTCCTAGTCTCTATGCTTTACCGCAATCCACACCGGATCACTAGGCCCTAAACGAGACTCCACTCTCTAGGCTTTACCATATATCCCATCTCGAGATTACTAGCCCTGATGGAGAGCACCCACCTCTAGGCTTTACCATATATCTCATCATTCACCAGTCGAGGATTCCTAGGCCCATCTAGGCAACACAAAATCCAGCTTTACCGTAACCCACAGTCTGGTTCAGGGGTTACTAGGCCATGTGTTCTTTTATTTAGAGATCCACCTCACTCGGCTTCAAATCCATCTAGCAATTCAGCTTAACCAAAACATGACAACCTCATCACACCATGGCTATCCCGAAATGGCAAGGCTAGGCTGAAAAACGCTATCACACCTGGCAAAACCCATGCTAATGACAGAAAGAGAACCAAGAACACACATGCAACACCATGCATGCCAAATATAACAAGGAAACACACATGCCTTCTTTGTCTTCCTTGATCCAATGCCAAAGTGCTCCAAGAAAACTCTAAGTGTCCAAGAGTGAGAGAGAAAGAGAGAATAATGAGAGAGCTCCAAAACTGAATTGACAAAAGGTACCAACTGATCCTCATAAGCCTTTTTATTAATGAAGCCTCTATTTTCTTCATTTTCCATTATTTTCCTTCATTTTCCTCCTCACATGCAACATGTGATCTTTCACCTTCCTTTTCTCCTAATTTCGATTATTTTCATAAATAAATGTGCCAAAAATGCCATTTTGTCTTTCCAAAGCCTTTGCCATTGCCTTTGCCAATTTCCTTAGCCATAATAAAACAACAAAAAACACATTATGATGCTTGCCCAACATTCAGCTTGGAATAAGTGTCCCATCAACCATGGTTATTATTTTGCCTTTATTAACTTTTACTACATAGAATTTTCACCAGGGTTGTTACAGAACCCTCCCCTGCTTGGGGGACATTGTCCTCAGTGTTCAACCACACCTATACCTCAACAAAACCAATGAAAAGAAAACATACTGCCCATGAAGCTTTATAACTTAGCTTGTTGCAGTATTTACAATGATCACACTGCTGAGAAGCAAACCATCATGACAACATAACATCATAATAACATGACACCCATACCACTTATTAGAGTTTTATAACTTAGCTCATGGCGGTATTTACATCCACATACATATGTACATATTTCAAAACATCACCCAAACATATGTGAAAACATATACCAAACATCATACCAAAATTGTTTTGCCACAACCAGCGAACAATGAAGGATACATAGCCCACATCAGATTCGACATCTCCCATTTAGCTTCATTGGGCCCAAAATGCTTCCACTGCACTTTAACTTGCTCAATTGCTCGGTTCCAGAGCATGAGCACCTTTCTCTGCAATATACACTGAGGTTCCAATCCATCTAGCTCCACCTGCAATACAGACCATTCAATCACATGATCAGCATCTTTAACATACTTCTTAAGCAATGGCACATGGAAAACATCATGACTTTCACTGTCGGAGGCAGTGCAAGTCGATAGGGTACTGGTCTGATCCTCCCAAGAATCTCGAAAGGTCCACAAAATCGTGGTGCCAGCTTGGCACATGATCCAATCTGCAAGGAGCTCTTCATTGGTTTGATGCGTAAGTACACCTATTCCCCAACCTGAAACTCCTTGAACACCCTGTTCCAATCTACATAGCTTTTATGCCTGTCGTGTGATGCCTTTAGATTCCTCTTGATTACCTGCATTTCCTGCTCCATGTCTGCCAACATGTTCGGTCCAATAAACACCCTGTTCACCGAATCGCTCCAACTAATGGGAGTATTGCAACTTCACCCATACAATGCCTCAAATGGACTCATCCTCAAGGATTCCCGATAACCATTATTGTAAGCGAACTCTACCAGTGGAAGGTACTTTTCCCATTTCCGTTGTTGATGCATCACATACATCCTCAACATGTCCTCCAATATCCTACTGACCTTTTCAGTCTGTCCATCTGTCTGTGGATGATAAGTTGTACTGAAGGCCAACTCTGTATCCAAACCTGCAAACAACTCCTTCCAAAAATTGGAAGTAAACTTTGCATCCTTGTCTGACACAATCTTCTTTGGAACACCATGCAATCTGACCACATCTCTGATGAATACATATGCCACATCACTAGCTAAATACGTAGTCTTCACTGGAATGAAGTGCGTAACCTTTGTCTACCTGTCGACAGCAACCATGATGTAATCATGCCATCTAGATGTCTTGGGCAAACCTGTGATGAAATCCATGGAAATAACCTCCCATTTCCATACTTGAATCGTAATCGATTGTAGCAATCAACCTGGATGCTTACACTCTGCCTTTACCTGCTGACAATAGAAACATTTAGCCACAAACTCTGCTACATCCTTCTTCAGATTCGGCCAACAATAAAAATTCTTCACTGCAATCAATATCTTATGATAGCCTGGGTGACCTGAATATGGTTTTGCATGAAACTCCCTCAAGATCACCTTCTTGAGTTCATTGTTGTCTAGCACATATATCCTGTCTCTAAATCTGATCAATCCATCTGCCATAGATAGTAGTTCACATGCTGTACACTTGCACCTGCACCTGTACATGTACCTGTACTTGTACTCTATTGTAACCTGTGCCTAAGTTACATGTACCTGAAATCCTGCTGACCTACCTGTAAAATCCTATCCTGTAGATCTATCCCATAGGAACTCATAATTGTTATATGATTTACCTGTATTTGCCTACAAAGAGCAACTGTGACCCTGTTCTCCTTTCCTTTGATGTATTTGATCTCAAAATCATACTCACTGATCATGGCCAACCATCTAGCTTGCCTGGCGTTCAGATTCGGCTAGTCAAATAGATACCTCAATCCACTGTGATCACTCATCAATACAAACATCTTGCCAAGAAGATAGTGTCTCCACATCTTCAATACATGTATGATCGTTGCTAGCTCAAGATCATGCGTTGGATAGTTCTGCTCGTGCTCATTCAGTTTTCGTGACTCATAGCACACTAGCTATGCTTCTTGCATAAGGACTCCACCAAGTCCTCTCTTGCAAGCATTTGTACATAGTGCAAATTCTATGTCTAGATCCGCAATGTTTAACACTAGAGCATGTGTCAACAACTACTTAAACTACTCAACACTGACCTCACACTCCTTTGTCCATTCAAACTTCTTACCTTTCCTCTGCAATGATGTAATAGGATAAGCAATCTGTGAGAAGATCCTAATGAACCTCCTGTAATAACCTGCCAATCCCATGAAGGAACTCACCTCATATACATTTTTAGGGCCTGCCCACTCCATGATAGCTCTTACATTTTCCAGATCCACTGTTATGCCCTCTTTGGAGACATATGCTAAGCAATGTACCTCAGTCTGAAAGAAACTACACTTATTGAGCTTAGCATACAACTGATGGTCTCTCAACAACCTCAACACTGCAACCAAATGCTTGGCATGCTCTTCCTCATTTTTAGAATATACCAATATGTCATCAATGAACACAATAAAAAACTTGTCCAAATAGGGATGCAACACGCTATTCGTCAAACACATAAAAGTAGCTGGAACATTGGTCAAACCAAATGGAACTACAAAAAACTGATAATGCCCATACCCAGTCCGGAAACTTGTCTTATAAATGTCCTCCTCTTTAATGCATACCTGATGATATCCAGATCTCAGATCAATCTTCAAGAACATTGTTGCTCCCTTCAGCTAATCAAACAAATCATCAATCCTCGGCAACGGATACTTGTTCTTGATTGTCACTTTGTTCAGCTGCCTATAGTCAATGCATACCCTGAGAGTACGTCCTTCTTCTTCACAAATAATATCGATGCACCCCAAGGTGATACATTTGGCCTAATATATCCTTTGTCAAACATCTCTTTCAACTGCAACTTTAACTCTACCAACTCGAGTGTGCTCATCCTGTAAAGTGCTTTTGATGCTAGAGCTGCCCCTCGCACCAACTCAGTAGAAAAGTCTACTTCCCTGTGAGTTGGCAACACTAAAATATTTGCCGAAAATACATCCTGAAACTATTGTAGAACTGGGTACCTACTCAAAATATCTGCATCCTCAACTTCCCTACCTTTGTCACTAGAGATATGTACTTCAAATAACACATACCCTTTCCTGCAACTACGCTTGGCCTGCATAGCTATCACTATCCTAACTGATATTGCTTTCTTCTTTCCCTGTAAGACTTTTGGTTCCCCATTGTCATCCAAGAACTCAATGGCTTTGTCATAACAATCCACCTTGGTCCTATGAAGGTATAGTCAATCCATACCCAGTAGCATACTATTTGATCCCAACCGCAATACCTTTAAGTGCAATGATGTAGACATGCCATTCAACTCAAATGCACAAGCTTTTACTCAATGATGTACTCTTTTCTTTGTACTTGTAGCCAACTACAGTCACCAAGATTCTGCATGCACTTCTTTATTCAAACTACGCTTATCCACCAAGTCAGGACTAACATAACTATAACTAGATCCAAGGTCAATTAAATTAGAAACAACTTGATCATAAAGCCTACCGTCCATCTCAAAGATAGATGGTTGATGGTCTACCTGTCTGTTGTCTAGCCCTGCATAGATACGAGGAATGTTTTGTCAAACATCCCCAATAATTTGCGCCTCATGTGCACTATAAATTTGAGGCCTACCACCCTGATTCTATAGAAAATCTCTCTTAAGGTGTTACTTACCGCATGTCCAACACTCCAACCATCCAGTAACATCACCTCTATGTTGTTGTTGTGATCCATGTCCCTATCTAGCTACATTGAAGTTCTTGCAAGGTGTCGCATTCTCTCTCTTCTGCATTCTAAGGCCTTGCTCTTTTCGGTTGTCATTTACCCTTACCTTTATCCTTATCCTTCCCTTTCCATCCTTGTTGACATTCATTCTTACGTTTTGACTGTTCATAGCAATGTCTTAATTTCCCAATAACCTCCTTAAGTGACCGAGGCTCATCATACGCAATCCAATGTTTAAGGCAATCCACTAACAAACCGTTGAACTTTAGCCTTCTCATCTTTAAGATATGGTACATACCTCAATAGCTCCAGGAACTTGGTCATATACTCCTCATTTGTCATTGATCCCATCTTTAGCTCATAGAATTCCTTGGCCTTATTGTCATAGTACCTTTCTGACAAGTACTTCTTCCTGAAAATCCTCTTGAACTTGTGCCAACTCAAGTTCTCTATCCCAATGTCTCTGACCCGCTTCACATCTTCCCACCAGATATTTCTTTTACTTTTCAGGCTGAAGGTAGCTACTCTAGCCTTCATATTATCTGTGTAAATATGCAACTCAGAGAACTTCTTCATCCCAAGTATCCAAGCCTCTACATCTTCTGACTTCTTCAAATCTCCATCAAAAGTAGGTGGCTTTGCTTTCTTAAATTCATCTGGCAAGTATCCCCTATCGCTCCTCCTGTAAGGATGATAACAATGACAATCATAATGCCTATCAAAACCAAAGCAGAGTAGTACCTGTGTCCATCACCTCTCATATCCGGAGTATCCAACAGTGTGCCATCTCTCACTATGTCATCTTTATTCGACATGTGACCACCATGAGACCTACTGCCATATGCCCCATTAGTTTTGTCCTCCTGTCCATGGCTAATCCAAAGTGGCCCCAATCGCTGCAATTTTGACAAACTCTGAAGGAGTATTGCATTAATCTCTTCTTGTTTCTCTGTGCCTACATGATTTTGTCATTGTCTGCCTTACAACTCCTTATTTCTTCCTTCAAGCTTCTCAATGTGTCTTCTAAATCAAAAGAGTGCCCAACACCACGTTGCTCATCTTATTCATAGGGAGAATCTTTGTAGTCTACCATCTTGCTAGTCAATTTTTATCTCTTTCCTGCAAGGCATACTATGTCAGCTAAATCAAATCACAATAAACCAACATACCTTAGTATAATTCGGGGAAGATATTTCATCTACAAGATCAACCAAATCAGCATAATACATGTACAAACATAATCATAATAGCATATAGACATATAACAAATAGGTGTATCAACACATAAACATCATTCTAGCTAGAGTCCAATCATCAATGCATGAACATATCAACCACACACCATGACCTCATGCATGACAACAACATACAATTGTACACTGACAATACATAAGCATAAACAACATGTAACCAATCATACACTCGTGACGACACATTCCACGACAACACCCTCACTTTCACATGGCAACATCACTACAATCAAAACTATCACCATACATATGCAACAAGCATATAGACCACAAGAAAGAGTAACACATGTGCAACCGACATGATTGCATGACCAACACACACCGCCCATCCAGTCCAAGGGTTGAACCATGCTCTGATACCACTCTATAACACCCTCATCCCACATCTACCCAAGTAATCGGCCAACCGGGGTAAATATGCTACGAAATACCACTATAATGGGGTTCAACCTCCTAGGTGACCTTAACGAAGTGGAATTGATGGAAACCCACAACACAAACCTTCTATACCTGCTACAGGACTCCCAGAAGCCTTCCCAATCATCCCCATGACCAGTCCCTGAGTCCCACTGAGATTTTAGACCATTAAACCCCTTGACGCTCCCTTAATATGGACAAGCGTGCGTCTGGGAGGCTCCAGTCACTCCCACAACAAAGCATGGGTGCATCTGGGAACTTTTATCCTCAGACCTGCGCTTGCAACTCCAGGATTTGTGCCACTTTTCCTGACCCAAAGCCCAGGTCACTGCCTAGAACTCAATGACAAGTTCGGAAATGAAATTTCACAACAGAACAAAGATACATTTGCAAAAACATCAACAAGGACTAGAATGGACCCCTACTAGCCATAACAGGCATTTCGTCAAACATGTCACAAACATGAAACCAGTACATTTACACATGATATAAACCAGTACATTTACACATGATATACCAAGGAAAGAACCCCATATTAATGAATGTAAAAGCCAACCCGGTATGGGACTACCACGTTCCACTCGAACATAGATTGGTTGAGCCAAATCTCTTCATCCAATCGCTCCCGTGCCATATTCTAAGCATAATTGTGGGACTCAAACCAAAAGAACCAACCAGGGCATCCTGAGGCTAAACCACCTCACCCTCATTAATAGAAACCAGGATTTACCGCAATCCACACTAGATCACTAGGCCAAAACAATAAACATGTAATAACAAGGCTTTACCATGATCTCCACCAGATCACTAGGCCAAAACAAGCATGGATGCCATCGGATTTCTCCACCTGCACCGTGAAGAATTTTTCGGTCCCATAGTCTCTAGCGTTTACCGCAATCCACACTGGATCACTAGGCCGTAACTGAGACTCCACAGTCTAAGCTTTATCGTATATCCCATCCCGGGATTACTAGGTCTGATGGAGAGCACCCACCTCTAGGCTTTACTGTATATCTGACCATTCACCGATCGAGGATTCTTAGCCTCACCGAGGCAACACAAAATCTGGCTTTACCGCAGCCCACAGTCTGGTTCAATGGTTACTAGTCTATGTGTTATTTTATTCATAGATCCACCTCACTCAGCTTCAAATCCATCCGACAATCCAACTCAACCAAAACATGAGAACCCCATCACACCATAGCTATCCAGAAATGGCAAGGCTAGGCTGAAAAACACTCACACTTGGCAAAACCCATGCCAATGACAAAAAGAGAAGCAAGAACACACAACCAACACCATGCATGCCATATATAGCAAGGAAACCACACATGAAAATCGATACCTATAAAGAATCTTGTTGTAGCTGTTTGATTATGTTCTTCCTTGCTTGCTCCTTCCTCTTGCCATCTTTTCCTTTCTTGATCCAATGCCAAAGTGCTCCAAGAAAATTCTAAGTGCCCGAGAGTGAGAGAGAGCGAGAGAATAATGAGAGAGCTCCAAAACTGAAGTAACAAAAAGTAGCAATTGATCCTCAAAAGTCTTTTTATTAATGAGGCCTCTATTTTCTTCATTTTCCTCCTCACGTGCAACTTGTGACCTTTCACATTCATTTTCTCCTAATTTCAATTATTTTCATAAATAAATATGCCAAAATTGTCATTTAGCCTTTCCAAAGTCTTTGCCATTGTCTTCGCCAATTTCCTTAGCCATAGTAAACCAATGAACACACACACTATGACGTCTTGCCCAACATCCAGCTTGGAATAAGTGCCCCATCAACCGTGATTATTATTTTTCCTTTATTAACTTTTATTACATGGAATTTTCACTAGGGTTGTTACTATTATGCAACCAGCTCACAAAATAGAAGAAAGAGATAGATCAACGACTTAAAATGTAGTCTCTTCGAGGGGGCAACCTCCTTTACATTACACAAATAAAAAATTCTTGGATGATACAAATGACAAGACCTCCTTTCTATATATAGGAGTCCAAGGGGTTACAATATAATCAGAGCCGACATAACAATAATGTAAGGGCACAACAATATCAATAGTGGGCTTCTATGGGGCACAATAACAACAATATGGGCACAACATGGGCACAACAATAACAATAAGGGGTACGCTAACCATAATAATAAGGGAATACACTAGTATTATAGGGACTTAACATGCCCCTCTCCTTCAAAAGAGTGTTGTCCTCAACACTTGAGTAGTTTTGAATGCTTCTATATAAAATTCTCATCCTCCCATGTAGAATCTTAAGCGGGTAAGTTATTCCACTTGATGAGATACTCTGAAATTGATCGATTTCACAGCTATCGAGTTCTTGTTTCTGTGACTGCTTCAGGTTCCAATATGATTTTTCCTTCCTTGTCAAGCTCTGGCAATATTATTTGAACTGGGAGTTTGTCACCTATAACCTTCTTTAAGCATGAAACATGGAAAATTGGGTGCACTCGGGAAGATGTAGGAAGTTCCAATTTGTATGCCATAGTACCAATCTTTTGCAACACCTTCTATGGACTATAATACTTTGCTAATAATTTATTATCCTTCTTAGCTTGCTTGAGGGATATTTGTTTGTATGGTTGTAGTCGTAGAAATACCCAGTCACCTACATCAAAACTTCTTTCGTTGTGATGTTGATTTGTCTGTTGTTTCATTCTATTCTGCGCCAAAGTGAGGTTATCCTTTAAGTGTTGGAGAACTTTTTGTTGATGCTCGATGTGATTTTCCACTGCTTGAACCTTAGAATTTTCTCTTAAATATGATGTGATGGACAGGAAGTGTTATAACACCACTCAGCCAAAGGCAACCATTCAACCTATTGTGTCTGTTTATCATATACAAAGCAACGAAGATATCCTTCCAAACATTTGTTCATTATCTCAGTTTGCCCATCAGATTGAGGATGATAAGATGAGCTATGAGCTAACTGAGTACCCAGACAAGAAAATAATTTTGTCCAAAAATTTCCAGTGAAAATAGGATCTTTGTCACTTACAATAATCTTTGGGTTTCCATGTAGCTTTTGAATTGTTTCCATAAATGCAATTGCAACTGTACTGGCTTTAAATGGATGAGATAATGCACAAAAATGGGCATACTTGGTAAGTCTATCAACTACCACCATGATGACACTTTTTCCTTCGAACTTGGGTAAACCTATGATAAAATCCATTTAAACCTCCTCCCAACGTTGAATTGGAATGGATAAAGGTTGTAATAGACCTCGGGTCTTAATCGTCTCAACTTTATTTTGTTGGCAAAACAAACATTCTGTCACAAACTTTTGAATATCAAATTTAAGGCCATCCCAAAAAAATTCCTTCTTAACCCTTTGGTAAGTTTTTAAAAATCCTGAATGCCCTGCTAAGGGAGATGTGTGCATTTCCCTAAAAATATTTTGTTTGAGTTGGGAATTCTTACAGAGGTATAAGTGATCTTTGTACCATAACGAATCATTTTTCCAGCTAAATGTATCAAATGTACTTGAATCTTGCTGCAACTTTTGAATGAGTGCCCACTAGGATAGGAATTTCAAATTGGAATCACTCGTCAAATTTGACGGTTTAGACAACTCTAGTACCTGTTCAATTCATTTTAACAAAGGATGTTGACGGTTATGAAATTTTTTTGGTTGTATTTGACGGGCAAATCACTCTGTGACGGGCAATTTGCCCGTCAAATTCCATCCCTGGTGCCCACACTTCTTTGTCTTTCTTCCATTCATCCCTTGCTTCATTTATCCAATCTGGTTGGATAATAGAAATGGCACAAAGCAATGCTTCCACATCCTCATCCTTTCTTAAGAGTGCATCTGCAACAACATTTTGCTTCCTTTTTTTGTAGGATGACAAGTCAGA
>APFE030744789.1:28643-41017 GCA_000404065.3 Pinus taeda
ATTTATGCAACCATACGTTCAATTTCACTCTTTTGGGCATAGGGATATCTGTAAGGCCTAATGTTTGGAGGAACACTTCCTGGAATCAAATGAATAGCATGACCATGATCACAAATAAGTGGGAGGCCTTTGGGAGTCTCAAATACCTTAGAATGATTGTCCAAGACTTTTTGGAGATCTGGAGAAATAGATGATTCCAATGTGGGGAACTCTAGCAAACATAATTGTGCAATTATGCCTCGTTGTTCTTTCTTTAGAAGCGTTGTCATGTCGTTAGAGCTGATTATCCTTCCCGGTTTCCCTATGATACCCCTTAATTCAACTTCCTTTCCTTCTGAAACAAATTTTAAGAAAAGTTTTTGAAAATTAAAAGTTATCATACCCAAAGATTATAGCCATTGGACTCCTAGTACAACATCAGCACCACCCATTGGAATGGAAAGCATTGGACTATTCAACACATATTCTCCCATGGATAGCTTGATATTATGGCACTTTCCAGAGCAATTTATGGTTCCTCCATTTGAAACCATCACTTGACACTCTGGTGTTGGATATAGGAAGCAATTCAATTCCCTGGCTATCTTACAATGAATAAAATTATGGCGACTGCCTGAATCAATCAACACTATTACCTTTTTCTTCTCGATATGTCCTTCTATCTTGATAGTTTGAGGAGTGGTAATTTCAGTCAATGCATTACAAAATATGATTAGATTCATTTCTTCTTTCTCTAGGGTTTGTTCTTGGTTTGTATCCTCTTCTTTTGATGTTTCTTGTTCCATTTCTTCCTCCTCTTCACAATCTATGTAAAATAATTTATTCTCAACAAAATTATGACCTTTAGCATATTTGTTATCACAACTGTAACAAAGCCCCTTTGCTCTTTTTTCTTCCAATTGTTATGGTGTCAACCTTGTAAGTTGTGGAAGGCTAGGGGCAAAAACACTTCCATCTTTATAGTTGTGAGTCATAAGATTCCTTGTTGACATAAGTTTGCTTTCAATTTTTCTTGCCAACCTGAATGCCTTCTCCAATGAATCAGATTCACAAAGGTGAACCTCATGTTGGATGTTATCCTTTAAAGTCCCTATGAACACATCAATCCTATGCTCCTCTAGAATATCTTTTACCCTTATATTCAATTTTTGGAAGTCCTCAATGTGCTCCACCATTGAACCCTTTTGTTTGAGATTTATCAATTAGCTAAAAAATGTGTTGCTTTTTGTATCCTCATAATGTGTTATCATTTCTTCCATAAATATTTTCCAAGTGACAATTTGTTTACGAGAGCAAAGTCATCACCATACAAACTGATTAGGTTCCAAATATAAAGTTGCAATGCGTACCTTTTGTTTGCATTGCACATTATGGAGATCGAAATATTGCTCCATCTGTAGTATCCATGTTACGAGATCCTTGCCATCAAACTTCCTCATATCGATCTTTGGAACATGGTGTGTCTTCAATGCAACGTTAGAGTCTATGAAATCATGACTAACATTTCTTTTGTTCTCATCACAAGTTTCCTTTACTGTCGTTTTGCCATTAGAAATCATTTCTTGTAGCAACTTAGTCAAACCTATCTTCAAATCTTCCATGTTGCCTTTAAGTTTTGCTTCTATACCATCCATCTTAGCTTTGATGCCATCCATCTTAGTTTCCATTCCATTCCTTAAACCATCCATCTTAGCTTCAGTTACTTTTTGTTAAAACGAAATTTGTTGCACTTGGTCTCGTAATTTTGATATATCATGTTGCATTTCTTCCTCTTCTTCATGTATCATAATAGAGATTTCAGGTTGCTCACTAGGTGTTTCCATTTTCTTTCTTCAAGTCATCAATGAATGATAATTATGCTTCACAATTCCTTTTGAATCACTTCAAACTACTTTCTCAAACAAGATTTATGCAAATTTAAAGAAAAAATTACACACTTTTTTTTTTGTTTTGCATGAGCTTGACCTTGAAATGCCTGTAACTCTGTACTTTCGGATCTCCAATTTCTGAAATTTCGGCCTATGATAGCCCTCTGAGTCTGCTTTCCAACCCAGCAAGTCTGATCGCAATTGGATTCCCGAAGAAAGAGTTATGCCCAATTTCTCGCAATGACCTAATTATAGACTGGTTCAGTAGAGCGAACTTGTACGACGTGCCACGTGTCATTGTTTCGACCTTAGGTTCTGAAAACGATACCCAACAAACTACAATCCGTCTGCTTTCTATCACTTTTTACGAAATTTGAATCAGATGCTCAAAGAGAAAGTTATGACAATTTTCCCAAGGTGACCTATTTGAGATCCAATTTGGGAGGTTGGAAAAACTCTAACTTCCTCAGTTCATATCTCCGAAAATATAACAAGACAAGATCTGAGATTTGGTCACGCGATACATCACGATTTCGTCTCAAATGGTTTTTAATTTCATCTTTTGAAGCTTCGTAGAAAAAAAGTTATAGCTAAAATGCCACGATAACCTGTTTGAAGCAGTGAAACCCTAGAATCCAAACCTCTGATACCAATTGGTATGCAACCAGCTCACAAAATAGAAGAAAGAGATAAATCAACGACTTAAAATGTAGCCTCTTCGAGAGGGCAACCTCCTTTACATTACACAAATGAACAATTCTTGGATGATATATATAGGAGTCTAGGGGGTCACAATATAATCAGAGCCGACATAACAATAATAATGCAAGGGCACAACAATATCAATAATGGGTTTCTATGGGGCACAATAATAACAATATGGGGACAACATGGGCACAACAATAACAATAAGGGGTACAATGACAATAATAATAAGGGAATACACTAGTATTATAAGGACCTAACAATTACACTTTTCGTGACCTCATTGGTAAGATCATGGAGATATATCAAGATGATCTAACCATGGCATCCAAAGAAATACATGACCACTACAAGAATTTAAGGGAAGTGTTTGAAAATGTAGGAAATACAACATATCGTTGACCCCCAAATAGTCCATATTTGGAGTTGACCAGGGGAAAATGCTTGGTCATATAGTCTCAAAAGAGGGAATTAGCATTGATCCTGAAAGAATTGAGGCCATCAAAAACATTGCTCCCCCTAAGGACAAAAAGACCTTGAGATCATTATTTGGTAAGATTAATTTCACAAGAAGGTTTGTCTCTAATTTTGCTAAGATTGTTAAGCCCATGAATGATTTATTGAAGAAAGATGTTCCATGTGTTTGGGACGAGAAGAGGACTAAATCCCTTGAGGAAATTAAACAAAGAGTACCATCAGCCCCTATCTTGGTTAGCCCCAATTACTCTAAAGATTTCATCATTTATTAATTTTCATCTCAAGATACAATTGCTAGGGTATTAATGCAAAAAGATGATGAAGGGAATGAGAAGCCTATAGCATGCATGCGCAAGTCCCTCCAAGATGTTGAAACAAGATATACCCTTACTGAAAAACAGGCTTATGCTTTGGTCAAGTCCCTGAAATATTTTTGAACCTGTGGGATATAATAAAATCCACACCTTTGCTCCATACCCAGTTGTTAAGGATGTGTTGACTCAAATCAAGTGTTTGGGATCAAGAGGGAAGTGGGTTTTAAAATCCAAGAATATAACTCGGAGATTTGACCTAAGAAGATCATCAAGTGCCAAGGCCTAGCTGAAATGCTAACAAAAGGAAATGAGAAAGCTTTCCAAATGGGTGAGAGGAAACAAAATTTTGCCACTGCCATAGAATTAAAAAGGAGATGAATGGTATTCAGATGTGATTTATTACTTCAAGAATTTGTTCACTCCTCCTAGATTGGTTGATCATAAAAGGAGAGCCCTTAAGGTTAAAGGACGCCAACTATTGCTTGACTCAAGACGGTCTTGGTTGGATGAGCCCCGATCGAGTTATTCTCTGTTTCATGAATAAAGATGAAGCTGAAAAACTTACTAAAGAATTTTTCACAAAGTTTTGTGACGGCCATTATTCTGCTAGAACTACCGCACACAAAATACTCAGGGGAGGTTACATTAGCCCACTATTTTTGCTGATACATTGAACTTAGTTAGAACCTACCAGCCATGCGAATTGTTCACATGCAAGCAACAACTCCCTGCCTTACCACTAAAGAGCGTTGTCATTAAATCTACATTCCCACAATGGGGCCTTGATTTTAGAGGAGAATTCAAAGACAATGCTAGTAATGATCACAAATGAATCCTTACAGCCACTGACTATCCAACTATGTGGGTTGAGGCTATTCCCACTAAGAAAGAAAATGATCAAGTGGTAATGGATTTCCTTGAAGAACACATTATCACAAGATTCAGTGTCACCGCTAAAATCATGACCGACAATGCCAAAACATTCAATTCTATGGCCCTTGAATCTATGTGTTGCAATAATGAAATCGTGTTAGCTCATTTTTCGAATTCCTATCCTCAAGGAAATGGCCAAGCCGAGTCAAGCAACAAAAACCTCATGACAATAATTAAGAAAATTGTAGGTGACAATAAGAGAAGTCAGGATAGTTAAACTAGGAATGCTTTATGAGTTGATCGTACAACTATGAAGGCCTCCACAGGTTATAGTCCTTTTCAACTTGTGTATAGGGCAAAGGCAAAGTTACCTATCCAATTGAAGTTTGTACTTGAGTGCCTCAAAGCATTCCCAGACAAACAAGATGCCATACAATAAAGAATTAACCAAATCATTGAAAATGACAAGTCACGATGTACCTTGACCAAGTTGGTAAGAACCAGAAAAGGGTCAAGAATATCTTTAATAGACAGGCTAAATCTCGAGTTTTTTGGACCTAGAACCATGGTCCTTTTGTGAGATAAGTGAAGAGAGAAGCCAGGCATGCATAAGAAACTTGATAATTTATGGGTTGGCCCATACAAAATACTTGACATTACTAGCATCAATGCATACCATCTTGAAACTTTGGAAGGAAGGCCCCTCCCGTTTCCAGTAAATGGTCAACTCTTGAAAGAATATTTTTCTAGTATAACACAGTCATATATATATATAGTATTTAGTTGCATTGCATGTTGTGTGAGCATTCTAAAGTCTTGCATTTCATTTCATATTTCATGCTAGAGTAGATTGCATTTGGCATAGATTTTATTTTCTTCACGGATTTATTATCTTCATATAAAACATGGGTGATACCCTACACCCAGTGCACATGCTCCGAGACAAGTTGATTGGAATGTGAAGGTTACAGGTCTGTGAGCCTAGGGATTGTTGGAGTTCTCACGAACTGCCCGTTCAAACTATTGGATCATGCGCTCTACAGTGAACTCATGTCCCCAAGTTGGAGCCATATGTTACCCACTAAAATGGTAACCCCATAGGAGAAAACTTTTCTCCTACACTTGACAGTCAACTGACCAACCAAATAGCCAACAACTCCTGAAAGCCACCACTAGCTAATGATATGCCACATATCTCTGCCACTTGTATCAACCATCTACTTCTCACCCGTCTAGCATAAGCACATGGACAACCCTGGGTTGTGTGGAGCTGGCAGAGCACTATACCTGTCTAGTTTACTCTATTATTCCTTCATACTGGGTTTGGGGCAAAGGTCCAATACTTGGGCAGAATTGAGGGCTTTGGCAGCTCTGTTAAGAATTGCCTTAGAAAAAGGGATCAACAGCTCTCAAGTTTTGGAGATTCAAAGCTTTGCATATAGATTAAGGGAAAAAGTCAGATATGAACAACATATTTTTGCAGCGAGTTATGGACCAGATTAAGCTGCCGAGAGGTAACTTCAAATACAAACCTCCACTCATATTTTCAGAGTACTCAATGAAATGGCAACTGGACTTTCCAAGCAAGGGTTCCCATCCACTTAAGGCTTGTTGGAGATGATATAGCACAAAGTGCCCAGGCTCTTCCTTATTCACTGTTTCTGATCTTGACTAGATCATGATGGTTTTTCCTTTATATCATCGTTCAATGTAATTATGTGTAATGTTCCTAAGTAGGAATACAAGTGATATAAAGCATACAATCAGTTCAACAAATATAAAAACGAAATATATATTAAGCACCCATGGAAATGTTGGAAATAATGAATTGTTGAGCCATTTTATTACTTCTTTGAGGGCAAAATACAATAGATAAAAGAGTGGTGCACCTGGGGTTGTCTCAATGGACAAGCATGACCAAACCAAGGTGAGAAATAGCTGAACTGATGGCTGCCTCAATTGTTCCACCAATCTACACTGTGTTGCCCATAAAACTACCCTTCCTGCTAACTTCGAATGGCTGGAAACACCACTTCTTGTGCTCAGAAAATTATGAGATTTTAGCTCCTGACTCCTTGGCCTAAACCCAGAAAAACCCACGAAGGAATTTAGTTGGTTCAGAATTTTGAATTTCGACCCCCAAGGAGCCCAACTCTCGCTGCAACTGCAAAACTCGACCTACTGGATTCTGCCTGTAAATCCTCCTGGAAAATGTCCAAAAGTGTTGGGTTGTCCCCACTGCAAGTCCCCTAACTTCCCGAATGAGCTTCCGGGCTGTAGTGCTTGCTCCTAAACTCCACGAAAATGTTGGATTGGCACTCTGCATTGTCCCCTGAACCTGCAATTCAAACTACTGGGTTTGTTGGCTCTGCTGGCTCCAAAACTCTCCAAAAATATTGGCCTATTGTTGTTCTCCAAATCCCCTAGCTCTCCCGGCAAATGATTGATCTATTGTGGCTCAAAATCCTCCTGCGTATTCTTCTCGTGGCCCATAAATACGCATTCCCTATGGGTGACTAAATGATAGTGTTGTAGCAAACTCCCGGATCTCCTGAAATGCTAGTGGAACTACCTTCCTAGGGTGGGCACTCAAGGTCCCCCGAAGGTAAGGTTGAATCTCCTGCTTGAGAGATTCGTGGCTAAAAAGTCAGTTGACTCAACTAAACAGCAAAGCGAACAGTGAAGTGATTTCGATTTGCAAGGTGAATGAATGAGCTCAAATGAGAGCCCTCTCCTCCTTTTATCTTCGTGGGCCTTCCTTGGCTCAGTTGGGCCCCTCCATCTAGCACTTCGAATTCCCTCCAAGCCATTCGAATGCCCTAGTTCGAATTCCCACGTGGGTGGCCCCCACCTTCCACTAACAACCAAATTAAGTTGAATTTTCCTCCTAAGTCTCTAAGTCGATAACGTTGGGTTCTTCCCTTAGCCAAAATTGTGCAAAAATGTGTGGAAACACCTTGTTACAAATGTGTTTGAGAAGGGACATGACATTATGGACTTGTCTTATTTTGCCAATCCATTTTTACCTTTATTGAGATCTTTTCCAGCCTCTGTTTAGGCCTTCTGATAATTTTGTAATCCAGTAGCAGCTAAGGTATATGGATAGTAATATAGAATATGTTTATCTTGCTCCTAATGGAGAGTTGATGGTCCAATTTGACCTTGTGCTTGAAGCACTTTCAAAATGCAACTCTTTTTCACCTTGAAAAGTTGCAATTTTTACTTTGGGAAAAAAAAGGTTTGAACAGATTGACGGAAGTGCTGGTATGTTGTATTGATATGGACTGGAGAAAAGTAAGAACCTCATAAAAATTTTAGGAGTACTTTGTAACACTGGACACCTAGCTGGATAGTATCAACTTCCAAACCATATAAACTAGACAAGCATGTTAGGCTATTTACTGAAACACAATATGAACATGCTAAAATTAGAAAATGTATTTTAGAGTTTTCCAAAAGGAATGTTACTTGGAAAATCAAGTTAGGCTGATCCATATGATCCAAGACCCATAAGAAACAAGATATATATTAAAAATAAAACTATAAAAAGATAGAACAAATTATTAATGTCCCAAATACACAAATGAGGAAAAGCATTCAATGGAACTGCCATTTATATCATAACTAAGAACAGCATAGTACAGTGCATGCCTTATCACCAACCTAGTTCCAGAACAGCAACATCCAAATAGAATAAACTAAAATCAAATTAGAACATAAGTAGAAGGTTTACTGAACTGAATGAAATTCAGGAATTGTAGAGTACAGCTTGATGAGCCAGATAGCTAGAGGGAGAAATAGTGTAGCTATAATTGTGAGTCACGATGATGAATCACTCACATAATTTAAAACATTGCATCATTACAAGTAAAGTGCTTACTGCTTTCATCAATGCCATTTATTTATTTATTTTTTGCACCAACATTGTCTTTCCCCATCTTTCGCCGGATCTCATGGGCAGTGTTAAAGACACCATTTGTAGGCTTGTTGCAAACATAGCAATTTTTGTTTCTGGCATGATGCTGCTTCACAGAGAAAAAATTTGTGATCAGGTCTGAGGCTAAGTTGAAGCTTCACCAAAATAAATTCTAGGTAAAGATACTTTCCAATAAGTCGAGTAATAATCTAGAATAAAATACAGTAAAGAAGATAAAATAGCCAGATATGTTTATGCACGGAATACTGCACAATCCAATCATATTCAGTGATAAGAAAAAATAAAAGATTTCAAAATTACAAATATGAGAGCCTTTTACACATGCAACATTGCGATGTACATGCAATATCACAAAACACTTGCAACATTGGTATCAAACCTTTCTACAAGTTTCAAAGATTTGTATACTACTTTCAGGATTCGATTTCTATTGATACGAATCTGATACCACTATTAGTAATCACACTCCCAGATTTCAATTGACCATTCAATTTGAATAGTAACGCATCTTGAACACAAAACGTTATTAGAGAGGGGCAAGACTGTTATAAGAGTTTAAGACCGCTGCATTCCCAAGCAAAGAAAACTAATTAAATTCAGCATTACAGTGACAAAAGTTAGATGGAATAAAAATTGGAAGATTGTATCCTGAATTGAAGCAGAAGAAGCAAATACAGAATTAGAAAATCCATCCAAAGAATTTCAAGATACTGAATGGCAGACTCATTACAAATTGTTTTTCGATGGGACTGCCAAGGGAAACACAGAGAGAGCTGGTGTAGGGGGGATCCTCAACGACATGGGAGAAATAGCAGCCTCAAGCTTTATTAAGTGGGCTGGGTATAAGCATAAACAATGTAGCAACAGATTCAGTGCTCTAACAAGGTTTGGTTAAGGACAAAGATTAAGAATTAAGAGCTTGCTTGTATTGCATTGTAACGAACAAAGTTCGTATACTCAGAGGAACGCTTTGATACCAATGTAACGAACAAAGTTCATATACGCAGCAATAATCTTCAAAATACTTTGAAGACAAAGACATCCATTGTAGAACAAATAATATATATAAATTGATATGAGATGATTACAATGAGGGTGAGGGCCTTTTTATATACCCCAGGTAGATACCTCTTCACCAACGGTCATGTCTTTAAGGGCACAGCTCTTTATTAACTAATTACTAGTTAATTAATCATTATTTATTATTATTTAATGTTTACATTATTTATATTATTTTTTATATTTTTTATTCATAACATTGACTTCCTTTTCAAAAAGTTTTGTCCTCAAAGCTTATTGATGAAAAGGCTTGATCTCTTTTTTTGCTTCGAATATCTTCTCACCTCGGAATTGTCATCTTCGTTGATACAAGTTGATATGATATTCTAAGTGATAAACAAAACTATCGAACTGAGAAAGGATCTGACCATCCTAAATTAATCTTTGTGGAACTTTCCAGTGACTGAAAATTTGTAGTGAATTGTTATCATAGGATTGGATTCTGCAAACTTCAGTATTCCTTGAAACATAAATCTGTTGTTTCCATTTTGAATGGTTCAAATATGTAGATTGACTTAGTTCTCTGCTTTTGCGATTCTGATGTCGATAAGGAGTTCTTTTGGTTGGACTTTCCCTTATCTTGTGTGTGGCAGTTTCTTGATTTACTTCAGGTACTATTGTAGTTGAATTGGCTACTGAATCATCACTTGGAATTTCCACTTTTTGAACTACAACATTTGAATATGTTTCAACTTTTATTGGTCTCTCATCTTCTTGAGTTGTGATATTCACTAGATCAGTGTTTGTTCCTTTATCTTCTACTTGGAATGTTACAACTGGAGACTTCAATACTTCTTGAGTAAGTTGTTTTAACTTGTCATTTAGTGCCTTCTTGTCACTTTTCAGCTTCTTTATTTGCGTAAGAAGGTTTTGGTTATGCTTCCTTAGACGTAAAATCTCTTCGCTTTCTAGATTGTTGACTTTATTATTAGTATCTTCATCATCTTTTAAACTTTTGATTTGTTTTAATAATCCTCGATTACGGTCTTTTAAGCGCAAATTTTCTTATTCTTTCTCCGATAGATTCCTGTTGAATTTCTTCTCGAGACATTTTTCGTCTTTTAATTTTTTCTTTGTAGTTTTGGATTTCTTGAATTTTTCAAGTAAGTTTTTACTATGATCCCTTAGACGCCAAATTTCGTTGTTACTTTCTGTTGATTCTTTATAAAACTGATCTTTAAAGTCTTTATATTTCTTTTCCAATGCTTCATTCTTTTGTTGTAGTTTAGTCTTTTCATTTGCATCTGCTCATTATCTTGACGTTTTTCTGTACTAAAGAATCTTCCAAACATTGGACAACTTAATTTGCAACTTTTTTGAGTATATGTATATCCAATTTCGTTTAGACAAAATGGACATCATCTTTGGTTCCTCTTGACTTATTGAAGTGTATTTTCTTAATAACCTCTTAGAGTCCACTAATGTAATGCGATTCCTTTCTTTTATTCCTTGTGACTTTGTAGTTATATATATATATATATATAATTTAACTTTAATTATAATTATTATATAATTATTTAGTTGTATTATTTGATAATCAACTAACCAACTGATACTTCTAATAAATCAATTTATTAGCCAAGGTATGCGACTATTGGGAAATAGGATGGTTGACCCGCTATTACAATCTGCCAAACGAATGATAGGGGGAATGAATTGTTGACTAGAGGCAACGGATGTGATTGGTCAATGGTAGACATGGAGCAAGCATGGACAGTGGAAAGTTGGAAACACAGAGGTGGAGGAAACACTGGCACAGGGTGTTGAATCAGAGGTGTAAGGATGGTGTCGGAGAACACTGGTTCAGCGTGGGAGACTGGAAAATAGTGGCTCGAGTTTGGATGCAAGTTTTGGTGAGGTAGCGACGACAGTCATATTTGCCGGGAATGAGCAAAAGAACAGTGTAGCACAGCAAAACTGTGATTGACAGAGGAGCATGATCATGGATTTGACTGCAGTTTTGTTGGTGTGAGCAGGCCAGCGAGGAATAACTGTGCAGGGAAAAAGAGGATTGTGGGGTGTTGTCGAGGATGGCCAGTGGCAACGAAAAAGGCATGGCTCCAGACGAGGGCGCAAGGAACCGAGCAGAGAGAAGCGATGGCAGCAGATTTGGTCGGAAGAATCGTAAGACAGTGAGTTCAAATGATTGACAGTCAGCGCAGAACAGCGAGTCGACTGGAAAGAGAGAGTGCGGAACAGTGAATGGAAATAGTGGAGATGACAACAGACAAGGGAGTCAGGGACTAGGGAGGACGAATGGTGAAGGTGGAGCGGTGCCGAGACAATTGTGGTTATGCCCGTCGACCCATCGGTAAAATATTTTATTTTTATTTTTTATTTTTTATTTTTATTAATTTTTTTTTAATTTTATTTTTATTTTTTTATGATTTTTTCTTTTTATAATACAATGTCTATTGATTTTTTTTTAATATAATATATTCTCTTTTTTTATTTTAATTTTTTAATTGATTATATATATAGATATGTTCTTTTTCTCTTTCTTTTTTCCTTTTTTATATTTTTTTTAAATCCCTTTTTTGTATTTTGATTTTTTCCCTCTTTTTTTCTATTTTTTTTTAAATGGCCAAAGGCCTGAGAATGAAACCTGAAAATGGAGAACCTCCAACTACTCTAGCTAAAAGCCTTGATTGAAAGGACAAGGAATTTGACGATTACTTTATGGCCACATGTTAAATTTGGACAACTAGGTCCAAACTCCATGTTCTGAAGCTCAGATTAAGAGGCTAATATTTTTATTGGATTCCTCTTTCTGAGAGGTGTAAAATCCATATAAAAATAGTCTTAATCCGATAAGCAGAACTTATATTTTGAATTTATTATTATTAATAAATTATATGTGCAAGGTCAGCCAGTTTTGTCATGTAGGCTCACATGCCCAACAAATGTGTCACACACCCTCATTGATGGATATATATACAGGAAAAGTTGGAGAGAATTTCATCACAACTCAACTCACATCTTCCTCTCTCATCTTAGAGAGTACGAGCTACCTGGAGGACGAATTTTAGCCACACGTGGGAAGGACGAAGAGGACAGACCGTACGGATTTTCTGCTGCTAGGGTTTTTGCTGCTAGGGTTTCGCAGAAAGTTTGACCAGCGTTGACTTTGGTCAACGCTTG
>APFE030744798.1:6402-23279 GCA_000404065.3 Pinus taeda
AAAAATACTGGTGTATTGATTTGAGATCTAGTTGTGAGCGGTGTCCTTTTGGTGTTCTTTCTGAGGAACTTACCCTGTAAATTCCTACACTGAGACTCTTGGAACTTCCTAGCCCAAGGATACTCAGATTCCTATGAGGGAAAACAATCTTTAGAAGCTAACAATGGCACCAAACTTCATTATTTGAATGAATCCAAGTACACCCCTGCTAGAAATGAAAGCGGAGCTACTAAATAACAAGTTTTCTCCACAAGCAGACTAAGAAATGCATGGCCCTAGAGGAAAAATCAAATTGGTACTTATACAAAGTGATGAGGAATAATTCTCCTTGAAAGGAAGTATCTTTCCCCTCCAAAACCCCTCAAAATGTGGATGTGGTTCCCAACACTAAGAATCTTCATTAAATGACAAGGAACACATTCCTAGATTTTCTCAATCAGTGGAGCTCTAGAATTTGTCAATAATTTCATGATATTTTGTTCATTTATTATTGAATCTTGTTCCATCCTGTAGTAGGAATCAAGTCCCTATATTATCTCATTCATAATTTACTCAATATTCTGAAAAAAAATAAATAATATCAGGCACATAATAAGCAGGGATAAACCAAATTCCTGAGGACCCATTAATACTACGAATTAACTCTATGTTGTGCAAGTAATGGGGTCAAATACATGTTTTAAGTGCTTATAAATAATCAAGCGGACCTAATAAAATAGACAGTTTTTGGGCCCATCATCTCTCTACTACTGAAATTGTTGCTCACCCTTGAGCAACTTAGCCTTCTTTCTCTTCCCTCCCTTTGTCATGGTGTCCTTTGGTATCTTCTTGATGTCTTAGGTAGTTGTAGAAGTTATTTCTTCTGAATAGAAATCAATCATGGATGGTCATGTTCTAGGTGGCTGCTATGATCCTAATAGTCGTTTGATGGGTAGACTTTGTGTTGTTGTCCCACATCCTCTACCTTCTTTGATTTTGCAATTTGCATCCTTTTGTGAGTTACGTCTCTCTTTTTTTCAAATTTGAATAAGAGGGGTACTGAAAATTTCTTGAGAATAACCCTTCCTTCTTCCACAGATTTATAATATGACTTTAGGTTAGGTTGTGGTTCAGGCTCTTGGAGTCCCTGGAGGGATATTTCTACCTCTTTTGATGTTGTTGCCTCCTCATGTAGCACTTTAGCTTGATCCTATAGTACTTTTTCTAAATTTATTTCTTCCTGTAGCATCCCTGTCTTTCTCCTGTAGAAAATCTTTCCCTTCCACACCCACTTAGACATTTTTATCCTCCTCTTAGGCACCTCATATTTCTCTTGGGCTCTGCCACCGAAATCATCTTTTCAAGGTTAATGAAGGACACCATGGGCATGAACTTTTGTGCAAGATAGGCCTCTGAGGGGTGCTGCGCTTGGGAAAAAGGCATCACACATTATTCATCCACCCTCATCCACCTTTATTAGCATTCAAAACACCATCCTTGCCCTCAAAAATCTCTCGTACCCACTCTAGTAGTAAAACAGGGTGCTCATGTAGCTAAACAGAGTTTCATGTAGTAGTTTTATTTCTCCAATAACAACTTTGTTTCTCCTGTAGCAATGTTTTTCTTTTTTTTCTTATTTGTGGATGATCTAGTGGTTGGTCTTGTCATGGATATTGTAGGTTGTTTACCCTTGGCTTTGGGGGAGGTGACCTCCTCAATTTTCCCTTCCCCTAGCCCCAATTATTTTCTCATTGGCTAGCTGACTCTTCAGTTTTGATGGGTACTTGTTGAAGGAGGTTGAGGGTGATGAAAATGAGACTAATGGTGTTGAAAACAAGGTTTGTGGTGACGAAAACAAATTTAGATGAAAACAAGGCTAGCAGGAGATGAAAATGAGGCTTGGTAAAGATTGAGTTTAGCGAAGAATTTAGCTTGTGGATGGTTGCCTTTATTAACCTCCTATACTTAGACACACAATAGAGAAATTACATATCACTCATGAAGCCCAAAGGATTTGATTACATACCTTGTCTACCTATGGAGTTGCTTGATAGTGTTGATGTTTTGGATTGAATACTTGTTCTACAGGTGATGTTGGAGAAAAATAGTATGTTCTAGATGTTGCATGGTGGTTTGATTCATCATTGGTGCCTTTTTTCAGAGCTTTCTTTCTAATATGTTGATCCTTTTATGGCTACATGGTAGATATGGACATGAGCGAGGCTATTTTTGAGTTTCTTTTGAGACGTCATTTCTTTTTCTTCTTTTCTTCCTGCAATGTTCCTTCGTTGACTGAAGCTCGATGATGCAAGTCCTTTCTTCATGTAGGTTCTCTTTGGATCAGATTTTATTACTTGTTGGGTGATCAAGAATCTGGTAGAGTTTTACAAAGGGTCCTTTAGCTTCTCAAAATCAAGGAAATTGCTCTTCGTTGCCTTCATGATGGTTGGTTATTTAATCTAGTGTTTCCAATTGTGTCATGTAGGGTTAGTGCAGACTGCTACTGGACTATGTGTCTTCCTGTAGGAATCACACATTCCCTTTTAATATCACATAACTCTTTAAATAAAACCTCCAATAGCATTTCATGATCAATCTATGGATGAGGATGAAAAACCTTGGTTGCAATGAAAGTAATGAAAGAAGGGGTGAAAATGGGGATTTTTCATGCACAAAGATGAAATTTTGGATGGAGAAGTGACTAAATGGTGTGGAGGGTGGAAGATGGAAGTGTGGTAGACTTATTTATTCATTCTCCCAAGGAAAACATAGGATTTGACCCTTCTCTCTATGTTGATCGCAATCCTATAGAAATTATGGTCAGTCTTGTAGCACTACAGGACAACCTTGTAGCAAACTTGTTTAATCCATATCTCTCAAATGGTAGATTGGATTGACCTAAAAAAATTTGAGCATGTTTCCATCATCCCTATTCATATCCTCATAAACGATATTGGTGAGTGGATGCATGAACCGTGAGAAAAATAAAAAATGATTGTAGGTGATGGAGTTCAATTTCTCGAAAAGAGTGCACTAGAATTTGCTGAAATTTCTTGATCATATTAAGATCATCCTTATGCATATCCCCATGAAACGGCTCAAAACAAAATGCATAGTTTTAGAGATATGGTAAAACCAATTTATGCCCTATGTATTTTGGTAGTCTTGTAGCAAAACAAAACCTTCCTATAGCACTTTAGCACAATGAGGAAAATGAATGGGAAATGCTTGGGAATGATGGTTG
Source organism: Pinus taeda (assembly GCA_000404065.3). Lineage (NCBI taxonomy): Eukaryota > Viridiplantae > Streptophyta > Pinopsida > Pinales > Pinaceae > Pinus > Pinus taeda. The sequence continues at coordinate 9,626 of APFE030744798.1, forward strand.
GATGTTGGAAATGGATGAGGGTGATGGATTGACATGGCCTTGGTCCTCTTGGAGCATCTGAGAAAAAGAGGAGAAAGCCCAAGTTTGACTTTCTTTAACTAGGTTTTTAATCAACTATTTTCTTTTGGTGCTAGCGTGTTCTTGTTGCTTGCAAAGGTTGGAGAGCACCTACATTCATTAGAGAGAGATACATGGAGCAATGAATTTTTTTCTTTTCAATTTTTTCATTTGTTTCTCTTTTCTTAGGCCTACTAGATGCCTTAATGAGATTTTCAACTAGTAGGTCTGCCTAGGCGACTCAAAAGAGGTTTTCACTTTGGATATTTTCCTTTTCTTCTTCTTTTTTTCCAACCCATTAAGTGCCTCAAGGAGGTTTTCAATAAGTGTGCCAATCGCAAACACCTCAAAGGATATTTTCACCTAGGATTTTATTTTTTCTATCTTTTTTCATCTTTTCCCCTTTTTTTCTTTTATTCCTCTATCCTACCCTACTTGAAAAAAAGAAAATATTTTTCAAGTATACAAATACTTCCAATGGAGCCATGTGCATATGAATATGACAAGTAAACTCATGTGTAGGCTCAAAAAATATGCTTTGACATGTACCTGAATATTAGAGACCAACTGCTTTGACTAAGATGATATCAAGAATTGTTGAAGAAGAGTGTGTTGTTGCATCTTAATGATTTTCTGGACCTAGATTTCAATATAGTTGTGATGTCCTAGGTTCACTTTCTGATTTAGATAATCATGTATGCCTTCTTCTTCCACGAAATTCAGACCTTATTCTTTTTTTTATTAGTATTTTGAACACATAAAGAATTTGATGATAAGAATAACATAAATTCTTCATTCTTGGGCTCAAATGGTTGCTCTCCATTAAATGTCAACCATGATTCCTTGGTCTCCTCTAGATGTTGTTCTTGAATGGCATCAAGAGAATCTATTTTTTGCAAGACACTTCCCAATCCAAGGTGAATACCATTCAGATCAAGAGAATTTGTTTGGAAGTATTCTACCTGAACATTGTAAGTGGGTTGAGTTACTAGATTGTTTGGGTTCATAAATGCTTCTATAGGTAGTTGAGTGGGAGTGGATATTTCATATGGATGTGGTTGAGGTTGTGGTTGTGGTGGAGGTGAATGGTATGGATAGCAAGAGTTGGACATGGAGGATATTGAGGAAATATTGAGGACATTGTGGATTTCTCCCATAAGGTCCTTGCCAAACTTGTTGTCAAGATTGGCTTTTGGGTTGAGACAGACAAGGTTGCCAATGAAAGGGTGTGTTCCAATTTCTTTGAGATGGATGTGTATAACCTTGAAATTGTGAATTAGGTTCTTGCACCATATTAGGTTGACTAGGTTGCCATGGTCTTCTTGGAGCTACATAACATAGTTTCTTTGGTGATTGACTTGCTCCATTGTCCTCTTGGTAAACTTCCTTCAACCTTGGTAATGATAGGCAATATTAAGTAACATGTGATTATGCATGAATAACATAAATATCAACATCTTATTTTTGCTCATTTTTCATTCTTAACATTTCTAATTTTTCACTTAGATTACTCAGAATTTATGTTTTAAAGTTATCAAGCAAATTTCCAAGCTTGGCATGACTTACTGATCTCGATGTTTATTTACTTACTCTTTCCCTTTCTCTTGATATGTGCTTGAATATTTCACAAATTTCTTCAAATGATAATTAGTATGCATTACCTCTACTCATGAGATCAAGGAGATTAATATACTCATCTCTAATTGTTCTATGTAAGAGGTTTTTAGTGTGTCAAATCCTAAATGATGCAATTTTACCCTCTTAACATTATACATAATTCTATATATTAGATCTTCAAGGCTCTCATCTTCTTTTTTAGTATTTCTAAAGATTTATTCTTTAAGATCATGATCTTTATATTTTTCTCGAAATATGTTTTTCATATTATTCCAAAAGCTTATTGAATTATTCCCTAAACTCATGAACCATTTAAGAGCTCTATCCTTCAATTTTGCCGAAAAAAAATCTCCATTTTTGAGTGTTTAATAAGTAGACATAAGATCTACAAAGTATATCAAATTCAAACAGAGAGTTTTTCGGATCCTCTAACCTCATACCATGGAAGTTTGGAAAAAATTATGGAGGGACATTCTTCATCTGAACATTGAAATTAGTATATTGAATGGGAAATCCAAGAGGATCTTCCTCATTGTTATCACCTTCATCCATTTTTCTACCTTCTCTGCCACCTCTTCTTCTTCTACCTGTAAAAGTGGATGGTGATGTGGCTATTCATGCACCACGTGGTCAAATGGGGGGTTTGGTGTTGTAGAAGTAATTTATTATGTTTTTATAAAAAAAAATGAATAAGAATGCTAACACAATGCAATTTTCTAAAGTGAAATATGCCTAATGCATGTTTTATTTTTGCATAAATGGACCAACTAAGGAAGAAAACAACGCAAAATTTGACACCTCCCAAACAACGGCGCCAAAAAGTGATGAGTCCTAGTATTACAACAAGAATGTTGCAACTCCCAAGACTATCAACTTAAATTATCAACCCGGGGTTCATACAAACTTAAGTGGTGTTTGTACTATATGAGCAACATGCAATGTGTCTTTATTTCATTGATCTGATGCAATGTCATACAAACTTAAGAGTTTGCATAAATTTATGTGCAGTAAATGGCGTATTTCTACCTAATTTGGTGCAAGGGACTATAGTACTCTATGTTTGTAGAAAGAAAAAACACAATTATTCCTAATTGTAGAAAAGGAAACCTACTTACCTTTGCAGAAAGGAAACCTAATTACTTTTGCAAAGAGGAAATATTAGTTACTTTTGCATAATGGAAAGACTAATCTACTTTTCTTGAATGTAAATGCTAATATTACTTGAAAAAATGTAAACATTAACCTATCTGTAGAGTGTAAATAGTACATCAAAAGGAAACCTAGTCTATGTAATAAAAATAACAATGTTGGAAGTGGAAAGCCTAGATTAAGATGCATGAAACAAAATCTAATCATGAAATCATTCTTTAATCATTGCATTCAAGATATATTTTTTCAATGGAGTTCATAAGGTGCTTCATAAAGTAATCATAAAGGTCATCATTATGCTCTTCAAGTCATGAATTTGTCCACTAATCCAAACTGTAGAGGTGAATTGCAATGAGGAAGAGGTGAGGCTTAAGAGTTATTTGGTCTTACTCAATCACAGATTTAGAGCCTATTGGTCATGATTCAAGCCTGAGAGATAAAAACCAAGATTTTGGAGAAAATTTGGTCAAGTTTACATGTGATATAGGGCTACTACAGGATTATTACAAGAGTAACATGATAGCTACAGGACGCTTACTCCTCGAGATAACTTGCTGAATTCCCGTGAAAATCAATTAAAAATGAGATGGGGTGAATCGTTTTATTAAATTGAATGTTTTTATGACCCAATCCAAGTGGAATAAACTCAAATGAATATCATTAACACGTTCTAAAAAATAGCATAAAATTACTATTATTTTTCTACAAGGGACTCCCTCAAATTCTAGATTTGTGAACTAGTAAACCAATCCAAGTAGCTCAATGATGAAGATGAATTTTCAAAGTTCTTCTATGGATGAATAACCTACAAAAAAACTCACTTAAATCATTTGAACAATATAACCTACAACAAAAAAACCCTAAATAGTAAATGCAGAAATAAGAGATGCAAGTGAAAAAGACATTCAAAGAAAACAAAGAGACTGTACATGAGGGCTTTCAGGCTCCTAGAATGGGCAAGCCTAAGGATACTCAGAGTCATATGAAGGAAACCAAGCTTTAGAAGCTAAAAATGGCACCATAATTCATTATTTGAATTAATCCAAGTACATCCCTACTAGAAATGAAAGTGGAGGTACTAAATAACAAGTTTTCTCCACAAGAAGACTAAGAAATACATGCCCCTAGACGAAAATTTGAATTGGCACTTTTTTAAAGTGATGAGGAAGCATTCTCCTTAAAAGGAGGCAACTTTCCCCTCAAAAATCCCTCAAAAAGTGGATTTGGTTCCTAACACTTGGAATCTTTGTTAAATGACAGGGAACACATTCCTATAATTTCTCAAGGAGCTCCAGAATTTGTCAATAATTTCATGATTTTTTTTCATTTATTATCCAATCTTGGTCCATCTTGTAGTAGGGAGAAATTCCCTATATTATCTCATTCATAATTTTACTCAATATTCTCTCAACATTCTACAAAAATAAATAATATAGGGCATAGAATAAGCAAGGATAAACCAAATTCCTAAGGACCCATTAATACTATGAATTAACTCTATGATTGGAAAGTAAGGGGGTCAAATACATGTTTTAAGTGCCTGTAAATAATCAAATGGGCCTAATAAAATAGACAATTCTAGGACCCATCATGTATTCCATGTCTAGGCCAACATTGCCTCTTTTCTCATACTTAGTCTCTATGCAACATAGCACTTCCCCTCTATCTCAGAACTACTTAGCTCCCTCTCATCTCTTCATTATATTCGAGTTGCTTATGATACAACATGTTCACATTTGCTTCTAATATTTTTTTATGGGAACAATTACTTATTAACATCATCTTTCTACCTTTTATAGACAAAAAACCTTTATTTTTCCCTCATGGAATTTAATCCTGTAACTAAAATTTGGCACCTCACGCCACCAAATTTATGGTCATATCCCCCTATATTTATGCTACGTAGAGTATATGACTGGGGGCCTGAACCACCAACACCTTCCGAGGAGCACTAGTAGACCCTATTATAATCGACGAAATTTTTGAGTTGCCCTGCCTATTTGACATTTAACAGGGGGGGTTCGAAATTTGTCACATATGTGACTTAAATCACCCCCACCTTTTTTGAGTGTGTTAAGTGATATCGTACTCCAATCAAATCTGATGGAAAATACATGAATTCGGGTCCCCCCCATGGCTTTCTTATTTTTATTTGTGTGGGGTTGGGGGGGTTGGTGTTCTGAATTCCTTTGTCATATTTTCCCGTGCAACATGGCACCACAGAGGATTATTGGGCCCAATTTCACACAACTTGCCACATGTCAACCACATCATTACTATGTCACCTCCACGTATCACTCAGAGAAGGGCCACTTAGCCACCCAAAAGGTCTAATTCCACCTACTATGTGTGATCTTCTGAGGTTGCCACACCATCAGCCTGCCACCTATCTCTGCCATGTCAACTTGGGTCCACTTCAGTTCAGTGTTGGGAAATCCGGCATCTGGCTTCAATTATTGTGTGATGCCTATTAACCTTCCCACACCCCAGATTCCCAGATACATTGTGAAGGATTCAATCAATCTGTTCATCCACCCATCTACCTACTCAATCAATCATCCACCTATTTCAACCTATGAATGGTTAGATAAGGCGGAACCATGTCTCAAGGAACTATGCCTGGAGTCCAACACGCAAACACAAATTTCTCTTCATTCCTATGGAATTAGGCTAAGTGTTATATACCACTGGAAATATCTTTGAGGGGGCTATAAAAATAAGCACTTTTCATGTGATTTTGAACACATTTCCTCCAAGAAAAATTCCTTCAAAGATAAACTACATAGAAAAAACCAATTCATCATAATGTTGGCACATTGTTAATAAAAAAAATTAATACATGAATAATAACATAATCATCATGCATGAAAACTCAACAAGATCTTGAAACTGTTGGTCATTGACAACAACACCACCACCTGGAAACACTTCCCATGTCAAGTTGAATAAACCAAAATTGTCCTTTCACTCTCCCCCTTCACTTTTAAAAATCCAATGATTGATTGCTCTCCCGCTTTGACATCACTGACAAAGGGTTTTAGCTACTCCACCTTTGATCATTTTTCTCCTTAGAGGCATGAGTTATAACCTTGGATATAACAAGTTTTTTACTTAAATTTTTTGTTGAACATACTAGTTGCTACCCCTGAGACTAACTGATACCAAAAAAAAAAGATACATGCAAACTTTCCATTACATCGTTCTTGTAGCAGACTTTTCGCTCCCTAAACTTGTACTTCTCCTATTGATCCAAGTCTTTTGTTTTTGTACCATTTAAGTGTATTGTTGTAGAAATCCACACTTGTGGTTGTTCCAAAAGCCAAATATAATACCACAACAATGGTTGATTTGAAAAAGCAAACACTCTCCCAGTTTGATCTAAAAAGTCTAGGTTTATACCAGTTGACTAAGTTGTATTTCTATTGTTGTAAAACTAATCCAATGCACACATGTGGATGTTCCAAGATTCAAATTCTCCCCTTTCCTTTATATGAAAGGTTTCATGTGCTTGTGATTGTTGACACTAATTGTTTCAACCACTTATATGAATTGAAATGAGGCATCTAGAATAGGGAAAAACAAACTTTGAATGATACCAACACATGAGATCAACATATGAGGAAATAAAAATTTCCATTTATCACATTTTATGGAAAAACAAATCCTTTTGAACACATGCTATTTATGATCTTGCATGTCTCCTTGAGCTTATTCACTGCTCTTCGTTCTAAGTTCCTGACATATAGCTATCCCTGGAAAAAAATCGGTATCTACCTTCTTTCCACTTTCCTGGTTGATATTCTTGTGGACCTGTATTTATTGCACCTTATAGTAACTGAATGTATTAGGGTGCCTTTCTTTTAGTATGTACTCCCCCTACCAAATGTTAAATTCTAGCAAGAAAAGGCTTTATTTGACTTTTTTCCTTAGTCAAATGATGAAATTTGAATTTCCACTTCAACAAGATGAGTTGGCAAGAAGTTAGTAGGAGCAGCATGGCCAAATCACTCAATTAAGTCATTCAATTCGAGCTTGTGGGCTAGAAGTAGAGTTGTGTGCAAGTTGGTGGCTAATATCTAGCTATCTAGAGGTGTTATCTTTAGTGAAAGTCAGTTATCTAAGATCTAGTCTAAAATAGGCTTAATATGAGCTTAGTTGAGTACTTGTGAATGTTGTAAACTCAATTAACTAGTCAATTTACTAAAAATAGCCCTAGTCATGCATGCAATTCGAATTTCCTAATGAAGTGGATGAAAAAGGAATAATTGTAATCGTTGTTTTATACTAGTGAGTGTATAGAGTTTTCATGTAGTAGGTGAACCATTTCTCTTGGGATTTGTGCAAGGAAATAGGAGATTCCCTATTATTTACGAGTAGGATTTGTGAAAAGAAATAGGAGGAAGTAGGAGGCCTATTTTGGCTAAGTATTGGCCAGACCAAACTCAGGAGGAGACCAGTATTGTAGTGTAGGTTAAGGTTCAAGCCTTGAATTTTTCATTGTAATAGATTATTTTTCTCATTTGATATAATACAAACAAAGGAGGGGTTTTTCCTAGTTGGGTTCCCCAGTAAAAAATGTGTCCCTTCTGCAAATTGAGTAGAATAAATTTGTGTCTATTGTTTTAAGTCTGAATCCATTAGAAGATGCAAATTTCGAGTTATTTCTACATGGCATTAGATCTATTGAAAAATACATAGAAACCAGGTTCCTGATCATCTCCCAAAGAAACCTCGAATAGCATATTTATGGTGCAAGAATTTCTTCATTGCAGAAAAAATGTCTTTAAATGGATTTAGGCTTGAGAATGCATTCGAGGGAACTTAGAATTTTTGTTCTTGGATAGACAGAATGGAAGTTTTTTTGGATGATCAGCAACATCAAATACATAACAGCTAGCTCAATGGAAGAAAGATACTATAAAATCCAGGAGGATTATCCTGGAGGGAGTCAAAGACCATGTGGTTTTGAATTTTCATGGAATTGATATTACTTTTGCAATGTCGACAACTCTCATAGACCTATTCAAAAGCAACAGGCATACCAGGAATTTGGCATTGAGAGATAAGCTCAAGAACATTTGAATGAATAAAAATGAAGTTATTGTTCAATACATATCCATATTCACTTAGGTCAGGGATGAAATTGGAGGAGTTGGAGAGATTGTGTCACCATATGAACTTGTGAGCTTAGCACTCCTTGGTCTTCCAAATTCTTGGCACAACTACCAAGATTTAGTTAATGGAAGAGACAAGCTCCTAGATTGGGAGAGACTTTGGTTTGACTTGGTTCAAGAGGATATTTAAAGAAACATTATCGATTGAGTCACATCTAAAACTGATGAGCAAGAAAAAATTTCCTTAGCTAGTAAAGGATCAAAAAATCCTAAGGAAAGAAGGCTCAAGGCAAGGAAGAATCTAACTAGAACCATGGCAAGAAGAAATATCTCAACAAAATTAAATGCTTTCATTGCCATGAGTATGGACGTTATGAAACCGAGTGTCCACACAAGAAATCTAGTAAGAATCTTACAGCGGGAGCAAGAGGAGATGCTCTCACATCGCAATTCAAGTTGGATTTCACCCTCATTTCTTGCATGGAAAGTATTGTACAAGGTAAAGTATGGTACTTAGACTATGCTACTTCATTTCATATGACAGGAAATAAGGATTTCTTCAACAACTTAGAGGAGAAGGATCTATAATTACACATAGAGCTTGGAGGTGATGGAAGGTATAGTACCAAAGGGATTGTTGTAGTCACCTTTAAGAGGGAGTCAAGCTCCCATCTTCACCTAAAGAATGTAATGCATGTGTCTGGTTTGAAGAAAAGTCTTATTTATGTAGTTGTACTTGAAGACAGAGGATATGATGTGGTGTTCAATAGATGGAAGGCATGTCTAAAGCATCTTGCTATTGGAAAAGTAAAAAAATTAGTGTTCAAGTTAAAAATATCTACAAGCCAGAGGTGGATGCATGAGCTACATTGAGTAGCAACGAAGAACATGTTTAGGGCGGAGATGTTGGAGAGCTCTCGCATAGGTGCATAAGGCACCTACATGGTGGAGCTTTAAAAATAATGGATATAATCACCACTGGACTTCCAAAATGCACCCTTGATCAACATTATGTTTGTAAGGGATGCACTATTGGAAAATATGTTAAATCCTCCTTCCAAGGCTAAGATGGCTGAGCTAGAACCATCTTGGAGTGAGTTCACTTAAATGTGTGTGGACCATTTTCCATAATCTTTGTTAGGTCCCTATACTACTAGTGTAACCCCTTATTATTATTAGTACAACCCCCTTAATATTGTTGTGCTCATGTAGTCCCCATATTGTTATTATTGTGCCCCATAGAAGCCCACTATTGTTATTAGTGTGCCCTTAGATTATTATTGTTATGTCGGCTCTGATTATATTATGACCCCTTAGAATCCTATATATAGAAAGGAGGTCTTGTCATTTGTATCATCCAAGAATTGTTCATTTGTGTAATGTAAAGGAAGTTCCCCCCTCGAAGAGGCTTATTTCTAAGGTGTTTATCTTTGTTTTGGATCCATAGTCTATTGTTATATCTCCAAAGATAGCACGAAAAAGTTGGAGCCCACTCCAGAGAGGGGGATCATTGTAGGATACACAAAGGCACCTCATATTTATTGATAGGAGATGATAGGTTGATCTAGTCTTGCAAGGAGTACCTTACAAGAGAGTTTGAGATGAAGGATATGGGTTTGATGCACTAATTTCATGGCTTGGAGGAGTGACAGGGAGATGGAGAGATATTTGTTGGATAGGGGAAATACAACTCATAAACCCTTCAAATATTCCATATGTAGGATTGCAAACCCATGGAAACTCCTCTTGGTACTAACTAGAGGAAATAGGATGCTTCTATAGGTGAGGCAGTAGATGACACTCTCTACAGAAAGTTGGTGGGGTCCTTTATGTACTTGGTGAACACAAGGCCCAATATCCATTTTGTACTGAATCGGCTTAGTCATTTTATGGTGGAGACTACCAAGCTTCACTCTAAAGCAACAAAACATGTTCTCAAATACATTCGAGGCATAGTAGACTTTGTTTTATGGTACAGGAAGAATAATGGAGTGAAGCTTGGAGGATTCACGGATGCAGATTGGGCAGGGATTCCCTCAGATAGGAAGAAAACTTTAGGAGAAGTCTTCAGTGTAGGGTCAATAGCATCTTCTTGGTACAACAACAAACATAGATTTGTAAAACTCAGCTCAGGAAAGGCCGAGTATATGGTTGTTAGTCAAGTAACATGTGAGGCTATTTGGATGAGGACGATCTTGATTGGTCTCTTCGGTCAGTGGATGGAACCTACATTTATCAACTATGACATTCAGATTTGTATTAAACTCTTTGAAAATATAGTGTTTCATGATAGGTCCAAGCATATAGACATCAGATACCATTACCTAAGATATTGTGTGCAGAAGAGGACTTTTATGTTATAGTACATTCCTACAGAGGAGCAAGTTACAAACATTTTGAAAAAGGCTTTGTCAAGTGGAAAGTTTGAGTTCCATGGGAGCGGGATTGGGGTTGTTCAAAACCCTTTTATTGCTAAGAGGTAGTGTTAAATTGTAGCAAGAAAAGGCTTCATTTTACTTGTGCCTTAGTCAAATGAGGAAATTCAAATTTCCACTTTAGCAGGATGAGTTGTCAAGTACCTAGTAGGAGTGACATGGCCAAATCACTTAGTTAATTTAGTCAATTCAATTTTGTAGGCTAGAATTAGAGTTGTGTCCAAGTCGGTGGCTAAGATATAGATATCTAGAGATGTTATATTTAGTGAAAATCAGTTACCTGAGCTCTAGTCTAGAATAGTGTCAGTATGAGTTTAGTTGAGTAGTTAAAGTTGTTGTAAACTCAACTAACTCTTAGTTAACTGAGATCTAGCTATTTAGAGGTGTTATCTTTAGTGAAAGTTAGTTATTAAAGCTCTAGTATAGAATAGAGCTAGTATGAGTTCATTTTAATAGTTTCAATTGTTGTAAACTAAATTAAATCTCAGTTAATAAATTTGACAGATATTGAAACTGCTCAAGGTTTCAAACTAAAAAACAAGAGACACAATTCTACTCTATTGATCTACGGAATGGAAATCACAATTTTAGAAAAACATGCATAGACATACAACAAGAAAAACCACAAGTACACAGATATTTCTAGGGGAACCCAACTAGGAAAAACCCCTCAAGCCTCTTTAAATTAATCAGTTGAATACAGAAACTATTACAATTGCTTTCTCTAGCTTTGAGCACAACCTGCAAAAGAATAATTGTTCACTCTGCTGAATGAGAAACTCTAGCCAACACTTGGCCGATTATTTGCTCCTTCAACCTTATATTTTCTTTCTCAATTCCTGAGGAAATTAGATCCTAAAATATAGGATTTTCCTCCTATTTCCTTACGCGTTCCCAGGAATTCATCTCTTGACTGCATGTAACAAATATACACTCAAACTAGTATGCAACTCATGTTACACTGCCTTCTCATCTCCACTTCAGCTGAGGAATTCGAATTTCATGCATCGATTAGCTATTTTGGGTTGATTGATTAGTTAACTAATATCTATGAGTTAGATTTCTGTCCCACTACCCAACTAACCTTCAATTGACTCTATCAAGAGTTAGAGGTCAGATAACTGAATACAACTAAAAATAATTGAACTAGATTGCTAAAATTTAGCAATCACACATGCATAACTGAACTCCAAGCCCTCTAACTCCAATTTACTAAGATAACTAAGTGACAAGAGCCATGTTATACTAGTTAACTACCTCCAAGTTTTCTTGTTGATGTGGAAATTTGATTTACTCAATTTGACTAAGGACAAATTCAAATTGACCCCTTCTTTCTACATGTTTTAACACTAAGTCTTAGCAAGAAAGGGATTTCTCACCACCCTTACCCTTCACCTATGCAATTCAAATTTACCTCTTGACAATTACTTTTTCAATATGTCAGCATCTTTCTCCTCACTTGGAATGTAATGTAGCAACATAATCTACCTCTACACACAATCCCGCAAATGATGATACCATATATCAATGTGCTTGGGCCTATAATGAAATACCAGATTCTCAAAGAGCTTAATGCAACTCTAATTACCACAATAAATCACTTTCGGATCCATCTCCTGACTAAAAATACCCAAAATTATTTTCCTCATCCATATGGCCTCACATGTTGCTTGACTTGCAGCCATGTGTTCAACCTCTACTAAGCTGAGTGCCACAAACCTTTGCTTCATTTTGTACTAGGAAATAGTTGCAGAGCCAACACTAAAGATATCACCTAAAGTACTTTTCCTGTCTGATTGGCTCCCTTCCCAATCTGCATCAGTGAAGCCTTTGAACTTAACTCCCTCTACCCTATTGTACCATATTCCATATGCGGTAGCACCTTTGATGTACTGCAACACATGCTTTGCTACCTTCCAATACATCTTGGTAGGCCTCAACATAGCTTGACTAAGTTGTTTTACTGCATAGCACATGTTGGGTCTTATGTTCAAAAGAGACATCAAAAACCCCATGAGCTTCCCATAAATGGTAGCATCAACCTCTTCAATTGAAGTGGAATTCTCCTTCCTGTATTGTAACGAGAGGTGTGTCCATGGGCTTACAATCTCCATGTGAAATATCTGAAGTATTTCAGAGGCATACTTGCCCTAAGACACAAACAATTCACCATCAACTTGACATACTTCCAACCCGAGGAAGTAATTCATTAATCTCATGTCTTCCATCTCAAGTTCCCTTGCAATATCCTCTTTGCAAGAGTGGATAAGCTACTTATCACCTATCAATATTAAATCATGAACCTACAAAACGAGAATAAGCAACTTATCATCTACCACAATGTGATAGAGGTTCGCATATACTTCACTTTTGGTGAAGCTTGTTCCATTAAGATAATTGTTGATACAAGTATACCATGCTCGAGGCACTTGTTTGAGACCATACAATGCTCTCCTAAGTCTACACACATGTGACTCCCAATCATATGTCTCAAATCCTTATGGATGCTCTATGTGAATTTCCTCCTGAACAACACCATTGAGAAAGGTGATCTTCACATCCATCTAGTGGATTTTCCACCCCAGTTGCACATCCAATTTTGGAATGGATCTGATTGAGGAATATCTTGCAACTAGTGAAAAATTTTCCTCATATTCCAATCCCTCTTCCTGAGAGAATCCTTTGGATACAAATTTGGGCTTGTACTTCTTGATGCTCCCAGGAGCTGCATGCTTCACTTTGTAGATCCAGCGGGAACTGTTAGAGTCGGTCTGTGTTGGTTTGTGTTATATTCTTTCCACGACTAACCTACATAGTGAACCGAGGGGTTAGAGGGGGGGCAGAGCCCCTCCTTCGTTGCGCCGATTGCGCAGCGGGGGGGTCACAAGGGGGGCGGCAGCCCCCCCTGTCTGGGGGGTTCGAGGGGGCCCACCTCTACGGGGTCTGGGGCAGTGCCGCGAGAAATTTTTTTTTGGACCCTATATTAGGTTGGCGAACCTACCTATGGTTTTCAGTCCATGGTTTTGGACGCGATGGTTTTCGGTCCATGGTATTGGATGCTTCGGCATGTATAAATATGTATTGTAACATTGAAAGGAATATAATGAAAAATCAAGCTGGTAGTCTCGGTTTTTAGATCCAGTGGGAAATCTCTGTGTATATGTGTTTTATGTGTTATGCTCTCGCATTTTTATTTTTCCTGTGATTTAGAATTCGTATGCAGGTAATTTCTGTACAGGGTTAGAACCTACATTTGGTATCAGAGCTATTTTGGCTTCAAGG
>APFE030744800.1:0-13922 GCA_000404065.3 Pinus taeda
AAGAATAGGGGTGTCATATGTTTTTGGTTCTAACCACATTATGATGTGGATTTTGGATGGATTGTATCTTTTTCTTGACACGGAAACATTTTGGCTTACAACACTAGATTGTATTTTTTTCATGTCATAGAAACATTTTGGCTTACAACACTAGATTGTATCTTTTTCATGTCACAGAAATATTTTGGCTTACAACACTAGATTGTATCTTTTTCATGTCACAGAAATATTTTGGCTTACAACACTAGATTGTATCTTTTTCTTGTCCCAAGAAACATTTTGGCTAACAACCTAGTAGTGATTTCTTGTGGCAACCTAACTGTGTGTTGATAAGAAATTTTCAATGGAATATGACTTTCTGTAAAATATTAATTATGATAAAACTATTTCTATAAAGCCACGCGTAAAAGCACATGGAGCCGGTACGACACCTATCCACCGTGGAGCTCATGTGTTGGCTACCGTATGCCACCTTAAATGCGTCTGTTCGCGCCAGTTATCAGGTTCGTTTGGGCTCATTCCTGCGATGTTTGGGAATTCAATAATAACATTTCAAGTTGCATATGAAAAAGGCTAAATACAGAAATCAATGAGGAGGCAATCTACGAAATTCAATTAGATTTGATATGTTAATCATAAGAAATCATTTCAGTTCCAAGATGCATGAGTTTACAAAATCAGAAGTTAAAAAAAAAAAGTAAAATATCGCATGGAAATAATAGCGGATTAGCTCGATCATATTATATTGCAAGTCTTCGAAGTTTTAAAAATAGGGTCGAACACAGCTCTCATCATCTAAGAATGAAAAAGCAACCAGAAAAGCTCAAAAGCATCATGAGATTAAAAAAGGTCAACTGTAACCTATCAATCATTGAGAATGACCACAACATGACAATGAGGTACCCTGCATGTGTGACCAAATTTGCAAAACAAATATTTCAGTTTTCCCAAGTCAATGATATTGGACTCGACCTGACTGAATGCCACATCTGAGTTCTATAACACTTCCCAAAGGCGCTAAAGACTTATAACAGCCTCAAAAAAGATACCAAACGACAGATAACTGATCACTGCAGCATAGAGAAATTCACTGACCCAGAGCAAAACCAGACTTTCCAATTGGTGTTAATTCAAGTCCTTTATCTGAATTCACTATAATATGTTAGTGTCCGCTACTGAAGATTGAGAAGGCCTAAAGTTGCCTTCATTAAGGTACCTTTCAGCTAAGGCAGCGTGCATCGCAGCACCAAGTGGGAGAACATTTTCATCAATGGTCAATAGTGAAGTGTGTGGTGCATGTATTGATCGACATGTCTCGTCTTTCATTCCAAAGAGAAAAAAGCCTGCAGGTATAACCTCGGTTTAAAAAGAAAAGTCTTCTCCAGGCATGAGAGGAGTTGCAATTTTTAGATTATGTGCACCAAATAGATCAGCTGCAACTTTTCAAACATGATCATGCATAATCTGGTCATTCACAGTTGGAGGAATAAATGGATACTCCTTTTCTAAGAATTCCACAGTTGCAGTGCACCTCTGAACAAAAGATTGGCCTACAATAATCTGTAATAGTTTGACATGTAAGATTTCTCTCTAGTTAATAGAATGAAAAATTGAAGGCAAGAACAAAGTAGTTTCAAGGGTTTTCTTTTATTTCAAATTCATCAACAGAGGTTGTTCATACCTTGGCAACTGATTCTCAGCTCGGGGTGAACTGAAAAAGGCACTTGTAGGTTGGGTGGCGAACTCGATCCACAGCAAGACTGGTTAGACTCCTTTTATCATCCATGGAAATATGTTAAATGTTGTTTAATTTTAAGATGTTAAGCTAGCAAGCACGAGGGATTTGATTTTAAGGATTTAAATTATGAGATCATGATCCATTAAATACAAATTTAACTCTATAGATTTAGCAAAGTATTTGAATCTAATAAGAATGTTGACTACCATCTTGTTTTACTACTCACTTGTAGAATATTTCAGAGTAACCATTTACAGATTAGGAATTCATTCTCACTGATATGTATGTATTTGTATGAGTATTATACAATTTCGAAAACCAAACAAAATAACACTTATTTGTAGAAATTCAAATGAAATTTAGGTGTAATAGATGGAAAGACTAGGTGATAGTGAGTAAAGAAAAATGATTAGAAAGTGGTATAAAAAAGAGTGATACAGTTTCATAATCGGCGAAGACAAACAATAAGTTGCTTTTGGTATACGTACTGAGAAACCTATGAGACAAATGAGTAAAATTTTAAAAGTGTGAAAATACTAGAAACATATATATGAGATTTTGTAATGCACCAATGTGATTGTAGCACACAGTGAACCTTTTCATTAGAATACACAACATAAAACAATATATATATATATATGTTCCACACAATCATGAGGAGAAAGCTGAAAAATTTACCCAAGACACTACTGTGCAAACAGAGGATTGGGAACCAGAACAAAATATGGTAGAGAAAAACGTTCTTCATGTGGAGAAAACAGATCGTTTGATGAAGGAAACATATGATAAATTTAACCCTCTGGATACCTTGTTATAAGGAAAAAGTAATACCTTTGCAAAATCATGAAAAAGGTAATTCATGACCTTTGCGAGAGATGGGAAGAATATATAAACAAAATCAAAGGAGAATATAAGAAATACCTCGATAGGTGATATAAGAACAAAAACAATGGGCCAATTTTCCATAGGAAGCACATATTACCTCTAAGAGTAGGAAATAGGAAATTTCATATTTCACATACCAAATTCACATACGTACTGAGAAACCTATGAGACAAATGAGTAAAATTTTAAAAGTGTGAAAATACTAGAAACATATATATGAGATTTTGTAATGCACCAATGTGATTGTAGCACACAGTGAACCTTTTCATTAAAATACACAACATAAAACAATATATATATATATATATGTTCCACACAATCATGAGGAGAAAGGTGAAAAATTTACCTAAGACACTACTGTGCAAACAGAGGATCGGGAACCAGAACAAAATATGGTAGAGAAAAACGTTCTTCATGTGGAGAAAACAGATCGTTTGATGAAAGAAACAAATGATAAATTTAGCCCTCTGGATACCTTGTTATAAGGAAAAAGCAATACCTTTGCAAAATCATGAAAAAGGTAATTCATGACCTTTGCGAGAGATGGGAAGAATATATAAACAAAATCAAAGGAGAATATAAGAAATACCTCGATAGGTGATATAAGAACAAAAACAATGGGCCAATTTTCCATAGGAAGCACATATTACCTCTAAGAGTAGGAAATAGGAAATTTCATATTTCACATACCAAATTCCAATATTGCATACTATTGCAAAATAAGGATGTAAAACAAGGTTGGATTCCTTAGGAACCCTAAACCCTAAACAAGGCACAGGCTAGTCTAATTATCAACAGCTTAAACCAGCGAGGAGATAAGAATGCCTTATTTTTTAAACTAGCATAAACCCCTGTAACTGGGGTTTAATATGCACCTTGACATTGTCAAGCTCAAGTTTGCATATTTCGTGTGAAGTAGACATATGCATCTTCAAGCTTCACATCCTCGACAAGGGTTGCTAACTATATTTCTTGCATGCGACAGTGTGGAAAGAGTTGGACCAACAGATAACTCTGCACATTATAACTCTGCACATTACATTACGAACAGATAACTCTGCAAATTCGAAATGGGTCATACAATTTCATATAAATTCGAACAAGCAAGAATTAAAGGAATTACTACAAGGAACCCGTGATGGGTAATTCAATTACTTCAATGGAAAAAGCACATTATAACTCTGCACATTACGAACAGATAACTCTGCAAATTCGAAATGGGTAATACAATTTCATACAAATTCGAACAGATAACAAACAGATAACAAACTGTAAACAACCCATAAACCCTAAACCCTCATATACCGATAAACCCATAAACAACAAACAGCCCATAAACCCATAAACCTATAAACAACAAACAACCCATAAACCCATAAACCCTCATAAACAACAAACAGCCCATAAACCCTAAGAAATCCTAACAAAATGCCATAAAATACCATTACAAAGGTTACAAAATATCCAAAACACAGATGTTGTGTTGAAAAACACAGAGTGCAGCTGGTAGGATTAAAATCCTACCGGATACATGCTCGCCGACCTTCCCCGGAGCTCGCCAACCTGCAACGACCTCTTCCACACGAAGGTCCACACCTGCAACACCTGCAACAAGAAGAAAAATAAAAATTAGCCAATGAAAACCACAAAAAACCCACAAAAAACCAGAAAAACAACATTTGACCTCCAGCTTTCTAAAACAGCGACTGACTCCTCCCCAAACAACAAAATCGCCGAATAAGACCAGCAATAGAGAAATGCGGACCAAGAAATCCAGGCGGAACAGCAGAAGTAAAGTAGAAGTGTTGTGCGGACATCATACCGTGCAACACCAGCGAACAAGTCAACCAGCACCTGCATACCAGGCGAAGAGCGCAAGTCCACAACTGTTTTCGCATGAACAAACACCTCTACCATCACAGCAAACGCCTCTACCAGCACAGCAATAGGCGACCAAGCACGCAGGTTCCGGGGCGGGTCCGCGGGGGGGGGGGGGGGGGGGGGGGGGGGGCTTCGCCCAATAACCGGCCCCGAGAAGAAACACAAAGGGATTGCAAAACATCGCAGGAATGAGCCCAAACGAACCTGATAACTGACGCGAATAGACGCATTTAAGGTGGCATACGGTAGCCCACACATGGAGCTCCACGGTGGATAGGTGTCGTACCGGCTCCATGTGCTTTACGCGTGGCTTTAGGGACGTGGCGGGGAGGGCGCACATGTATTGGCGACCCTCCCCTAGATCCCTATAGATGTATCTTTTAGACAGAGCCACTCTCCTTTACACAGGCACTCTATCCCATATTTTCCAAGCTCTGGGACGTTGATTTTAGTGAGCCTACAATAAGATGATGCAAAAATCTCATCCATGCAGAGGCAAAAGTAATATCCACCTCCCCATGACTACCAAAACTTCAACATAAATCTCCCTCGTCTCCACAGGTAGAACAATATATTTTTTTTCAATCGCTCGTACAGATCTACTCCCCCATGATTGCAAGAGTTGCATGCTCCTCTGACATTCATGCCGCAAATAATTACACAATTGATCTAGCAAGTTCCCAAATGTAGTCAGTGATCAGACTTGAATCTCTTACGCAGTGTGGGTTAAGAATCAATCCAAAGCACATGGGAATTCCTACTACCTATGAATTTAGGCAGTCATAATGGAAAGCAGGGTCTTCCTTCAGAGAATTGAATAGCACACTGGAGCGTCTCCTTCATAAAGTCAATGGTTTTATTCACCAAAAATTCATGACTCTCTTGAAGAAATTTGACAGATCTCACACCCTTAACACACTGTATGTTTGGAAGCTAGTAAAAGCAAGCACAAATAATCTACCACACTCTGTCGTGGATCCGAAACTAGTGACGTGGGTCGCTGCTTTGAAACAAATTCCCACCTGACAATCATGAAATTATAATAAACGTGCCTTTAACATGCCCCTATTTCCATCAACGACTAAAAGAGCTATTTTATTACAATCAGAATAATGGACAGTCAAAACCACACACAACAGAGATGTATAAATAGAGATCAAACAATTATCACTGCAACTTGAAAAACGAGTTCCACAGTATATGAATTTCTAGGCCAAAGGATCACACATTCAGTGATCAATTTTTTTTTTTACACTCAAAATAACAATACTCTTTTACACTAATCTATTTTCCTCGCACTTAGATGTATAGATCTACACTAGGAAGGATTACAAAAAAAACTCTACACCGACAGGATCACAAAAAAAAAAATCTGATAATCTAACGCAATAGACTATTCTATGCGCACATTATTATCTTTTTTAAAAATGCATGATCACAACCCCTCTCTGGAAAGATTCGGGATGAAACCCAGTGATACCATATTAGAAATTGAGATAGCGAGTACAAAGAGAAATTGCACACAACACAAATTACACTTCAATATATTATTGGTCAGGATAGTTATAATTATATAAGACATAATACAATGACTTTGACACTTTTAGATAGTGACTCCAACTCATTCATTGGAAACAACGACTTCTAGACTGAATCCTCGTAACTCTTAATAACAATTACATATAACATAGAAGCATTACTTCCAATAAAATATCCATGAAACATTACAAGACCGATATGAATATTGCAAAGACCTTAATGAAACCCATTCAAGAGATTGTGTCGTAAAATGTAATTCAATCCATTCCTAATAATGCTGCCAATTGTAAGGTTTGACTAGCCGGTTTGACAAGTTCGACCAGTGGGATTGACTGGTTAAAACCCTCCTTTTTCGCTTTTTCTTTTCAATTTAACAGATTTTGTAAACACTCAAGCAAACATTAAGCCAATTGCAAAATGTCAAAGCAATCTGGTTACAAAATTGAAGCTCCATGCAGTCAATTTATCTAAATATATTTCGTCAGTCAATGTTTACCATGCCTACCTCCAATACTAGTATCCTTCTACATAGTAACTACTACGACTGAACAATTATCTATGGTTGCTATTCTTGAGAATCTCAATTTGTATACCATACAACACAGAACATTACAAAAACAATATTAAACGTTTAATTCATCATTGCTATAAATTCCTCGAGTGGCCACACACCTCCATTGTGGAAGAAGGTCCCTCGTACAACTAAGCATGTTAACCATGGTTCGATTCAACTCAAAAGAGCCAATCTCATGTTTAACAAAGCATGTGAACAACGCATGCGAAGGTATTCAACTTGAAATCGAGCATCGATCATCAACAATGTTAGGAATCTTAAGTCTAGTATAGTGATATAATGTTAGGAATCCTAAGTCGAGTATGTTAATATAAGGATGTGACCTATCCATCCATCAAACCTATATGTAATTAGTATTAATTTAGTTTAAATTTTATTTTAAATTATTTATTTATCAATTATAATTTTATTTTAAAGAATTTAATCACTTTAATCTAAACATTATATTATATAAAGTTTCATAACATTGCTTCCATAAGGTGTTTTTTCAATTTTATTTTTATTTGAAATAATTTAACAAAATTGACATAACATTACATTACATAATGTTCTACAATATTGTGGCATGGCCATACTACATTATAGAACACTTCACAATATAATAAAGTAATTTTTAAAATATTCACAATATTTATATGTGTTCCAAAATTTAAAAAATATATATCAAACTAAAATAAATCTTAGTTTTTATTTTTGAATTAGACTAGAATTTCAGAACTTTATTTATTTCCTTTTTAATCCCATAATAATAATAATAATAGCAAAAATATATCGAAAAAAAAAAAAAAATGAATCCACTTCAATATTGATAACGTCCCAATTGATTTTAACATAAAGATAAAAAAATATTGTTAATTATGGCAATAAAGTGTTTACTTTATAATATAAGTTTTAAAATATTAATTTAATTATCAATAATAATTAGATGGATCACATAGATTTAAGCTCTACAAAATAATGTAAAATAATTCAAGTAGCAATCTCATATCAAAGATTGAAATGTATCTTAAAAGAAATTATGTCCTTTCTTCTATTTTAATTAAATTAATAATTAATAGAATAGATATATGAACATGATATTTTTTTAATGATGATGATGATAATCATAGTCCTCTAATATTAATATGGTCTATCAAACTTTACGAAGGTAAGAAATTAATACAAATTCTAGAACATATTGTTTTTATGATTTAAGAGCACAGATTGAAATGTATCTTAAAAGAAATTATGTCCTTTTTTCTATTTTAATTAAATTCATTAATTAATAGAATATATATATGAACATGATAATTTTTTTAATGATGATGATGATAATCAAAGTCCTCTAATATTAATATGGTCTATCAGACTTTACGAAGGTAAGAAATTAATACAAATTCTATAACATATTGTTTTTATGATTTGAGAGCAGTGAAAGACAAATTACCAAATCACAATACTTTCTGTTGTCTAGTGTAACAAAGATTTCCAAAATTAGAACAATATAACTATAAGAACGCTTGGAGAAGAGACCTGACCTCTTGAGCGAAAATCGCAGATCCGAGATCGACTCCGGAGATGGCCTCGGCTATTCGCTTTCCCTGTTCCTTGGGTCCTCTAAAGGGTTTGTTGGCGCATGGAGGAGCCAGAGCCACCGTCGATCGTCTGCCACTGTAACCCCTGGTTCAAGCGATCTCAGATCTAAAGGAACCCTCTGTCCGCCAAGATCTGACAAAGACCGCCGACAATCTTTGGGTTGAAATAAACGGTTCCAACGGCTATTCAACAGGCTGCCTATAGGCCATAGCCGATAATGAGAACAAGCTTGGCAAGGAAGCGGTCTTCCGCAATAATGGAACCCGCAGGAAGAAAAAGCGTAGACGATGTATAAGGTATGGAGGGAAAACTTTTTTCATTGAACAATTGAACGTTGATCTGTTCATTTTTGGTATAGATCTGGCTTCCATTCTTCCATGGAGCCCTGCATGGGAGTCACTCCCATCACTCCGCGGCACCCTGTTCAGATTGAACCCTGGACAATCAGATCTAGACATTTTTAGGGTAAATCGACCCTATTTTATACCGATCTAGGGGTGTACACACAGACCGAGATCTGGGCTCTTTGAACTAGAGCCCCGCATGGCAGATCGGTCCCGTATGACAAATCAGACTCATCGCCTGTCAGATATGGACGCCCATCCTTTGATATGGGACATGCAGAAGCCACAGAACAAAATCTCTGCATTAGATCCATCGAATACAAGAGTTGAAACGCTGGCAAGAGGATTCCAAGTATTCATAAAACTACCTGAAGGAAAATCGAAGTTTATCTGGGTAAAAGAATCGGATACTATTAAGCAAGTGCAGGAAATGATCATGAAACAACTAGGATTCCCCATCAGATCTCAAAATCTGATATGAAGGTAGAGCTCTACAAGATACAAAATATCTCTGGGAATACCAGATTGAACCACTGTCAACAATCATTCTTAATCTGAGAATGAGAGGGGGAGCATCTGCCAATGGCAGGAATAATAACAGAGCTAAAGGGAGTGGTACAGGTGCAGGGAAAAAACCAAGTTACACATCCTTCAAAGACATCCTACAAGGGAAAACTAAAGAAGGAACAACACCAAATCAAACAGGGATGGATGCCAGGTCATATATTGTGGAACAACTAGATCATACTCTAACATAGACACACCAGAAACAGAGGATTACTGTAATATATATGAAATACAAGCAATAATATGCAGATTTAACAGCTTTTGGCCCAAACCAGTGGATTTATTCCACTGGATCTTCACGAACTGGACCTTGCAATGCGAAATACACCTCTGCTCCAAAGGATTTTTTATAGTAAATTTCCTATCAGCAGCTGACAGGGACTCGGTAATACAGGAAGGACCTTGGTTCTGGGGATCTACATGACTATTCATCACACCTTGGTTTCCAGAATTTGACGCAAACACAATGGTTGTTACCAAAATGCCAGTTTGGGTGCGACTATACAACCTCCCAATACATCTCTAGACTGATCAAGTACTAGCTGGAATTGGAAATACCATCGGACGCTACATCAAATGGGACACACAGCGATTGGAGGAAAGAATTTACACATATGCTCGGATATGTGTGGAAGTAGATCTCATCAAAGGTCTGCCAGACCAGATTCAGCGGAAGCATATACAGAGGAGCTCGACTCAAGGTTTAGACTACAAAAATACTGCCTTCAGATGTCGAATATGTAGACAAACAGGACACCTACAAAACAAAAGTCCAGCAGCCAAAAAAGACAATCGAAGAAAGAAGAAAATAGAAAATCAAGTGAAGGGATGGAAATTTCCCCCACCTGAACCAGATGACGAGGAGGAAGAAGAGGAGTTTACAAATCTCAAACAGCCCAGCGAGATGAACAAAGAACCAACAGTGGAAGACAAAATACCACAGGAACAATTAGAAACAACACAGGCAATTACAACAGTTTCTATGGACATAGGCAACAACAAACGACATCACATATCAAATTCGTCGGACTCTGATAAAGAAATTCCACAACCTGTGGATGAAACTTCTCTTGCACAGATAAGTGCAACAGCGCCACAGGGGGTTTGGAAAAAAGTTGAGAAGAAAAAGGGGCAAAAAATTTCCCCCACATGTACATAATCATATTTGCATAGCATGATATTTCCTTGTTATTCGTACACCCTGCGTGGTGTTGACGGATTACTGCATCTTTTAAAAGCACCATTTTTGACATCTGTTTACAGCATATGCCGAAGGCATCTACAACATGTAATTTTTCAACATTAATCAAATATTACGATTTTTCCATGGAAAAAAATATAACTATAAATTACAAAATATAAAAAAATATTTTTCATTAAACCTCTAATTATAAATTAATGGAATATATATATAGATAGTTTTTAATTTTATTACTTTTGCTATTACAAATTAATTAAAAAAAAAGGTTTCCCTTCCATTTTAAAGACCAAATCATAATGAACATAAAATATTTCCCTCTCTTCAAGGTTTAGACTACGAAAATACTGCCTTCAGATGTCGAATATGTAGACAAGCAGGACACCTACAAAACACATGTCCAGTAGCCAAAAAAGACAATCGAAGAAAGAAGAAAATACAAAATCAAGTGAAGGGATGGAAATTTCCCCCACCTGAACCAGATCACGAGGAGGAAGAAGAGAAGGAGTTTACAAATCTCAAACAGCCCAGCCAGATGAACAAAGAACCAACAGTGGAAGACAAAATACCACAGGAACAATTAGAAACAACACAGACAATTACAACAGTTTCTATGGACATAGGCAACAACAAACGACATCACATATCAAATTCGTCGGACTCTGATAAAGAAATTCCACAACCTGTGGATGAAACTGCTCTTGCACTGATAAGTGCAACAGCGCCACAGGGGGTTTGGAAAAAAGGGGCGAAAACTATGATTTCCCCCCACATGTACATAATCATATTTGCATAGCATGATATTTCCTTGTTATTCGTACACCCTGCTTGGTGTTGACGGATTACTGCATCTTTTAAAAGCACCAGTTTTGACATCTGTTTACAGCATATGCCGAAGGCATCTACAACATGTAAATTTTCAATATTAATGAATGATTACGATTTTTCCATGGAAAAAAATATAACTATAAATTACAAAATATAAAAAAATAGTTTTCATTAAACCTTCTAATTATAAATTAATGGAATATATATATAGATAGTTTTTAATTTTATTACTTTTGCTATTACAAATTAATAAAAAAAAAAGGTTTCCCTTCCATTTTAAAGACCAAATCATAATGAACATAAAATATTGCCAAAATAAGGTTTCCTTCCATTTTAAAGACCAAATCATAATGAACATAAAATATTGCCCTCTCTTCATAGTGGTGTGCATTTATAACTAAGTATGATTACTAATATACATATTCAGATGGCAAAAAGAACTCCCAATCCACGCTCATCCCACACCAGCTCCTCGTGGACATCAGGTTTTGCCTCGATGATTAGTAGTCTTGGGATTTTTATGGTATTGTTCTCTTAGAAACTTTCAATCCACCACGAAGTTTAATAAAAAAAAGAGAGAAAAATTTAACATCAACACACGAACGCTCGAAATTATTTTAATTTTTTTAAGAACTCATCAATTATTTCTGTTGATTTCAATATGTTTTATAATAGAAGCATCACATCTTTAAATATATTACCGTACATAAAAATATTATGGAATACCAAAATCTCAAGCTAATCAATCCAAAAAAAACAAATTTATTTATAATCACATCAAAATTAATCTTATAATCAAATCAAATCTAACCTAACAACTATGAAATAACAAAAATTCTAAACTACAATAATCTTACTCACGTGCAAATCCGGTTTTAATAAAATAAAATTTACAACAACAATAAAACCATATTATTAAAATCAAATTTTAATAATATCAAACTTGAAAGTATCAGAGTATTGGAAAAAATGATAAATTAGAATGACATCTTCTAATATTTTAAGCATACGTGCTAGAATAATGACATGCACAAGAATCCGGTCTTGGAAAAATGACGACAAGGGATTACATCCTTGTAAAAGATGACGCGCCCAAATATTTGTAGTTGTTAGGTGCTACATAGTTAGAGAGATGGCCCTTCTATATCTACAAGTCAAACTGACGATATTATAGGAGCAATATGTCTATCCAGAGCATTCATAACTTCAATCCAATGCTGTTTTATTTAATTTATATAAACAGTAAGTTTATTTTCTTATTTTTTAAAGTTTAGCCTAAGACCAGTCAATTCATAATTGATTTCATATTATTTTTAATATGGTAATGGAAAATAATGAACATATAATTGAAAATATAATGACTTTACAATTACAAAATTAAAAATTACATTTCAAATCTAATATTAAAATTATTAAAAGTTTAGGTTTGAATAAACAGTATTAAAATTTATTGAAAAGTTTAATGGTATGGAAGTAAACATTAAATCTGTAATTATCAGTATTTAAAAGAAAATTAAGCGATCCCGGGGTTATTATCTTGATTCTAGTTTATGTAGAAGAAGACAAGAAGCATAAGACCTTAAGTTATTAGTAGCTATTTGTTAAGCAAATTGTTAATTTTTTTTAAAAAAATATAATAATAGATATTAAATTTATTAAATATTAAAAATAAAATAATTATGGTATTAAAATATTATTTTTAAAATTAATTTATAATAATTTTAATGATAATAAGATATTGTCCTTATATAATATAATTTGAATCTATAACTTTGTAATGAATGTCTGAACAATAAATTTATTGAGTAACAACTAATTTTTAATAATAATTAATATTAAATAAGATGAAAATAATGGAGAAAGTTTTTTTCACAGTTGTGTGTATCCTAAATTAGAGTTAGTTCCTACTTTCTAGGAGATGGTCTCGATCTCCCTAAATTGAATGTAAACTTATTTATGATTTAATGATTAATGAGGTCGAGAGGTATTGCTTGGGCACTCTCCATATGTAATTGTAAACCTCTGAGCTGCTAGTGTCAGTGTGTAAGTTTCATTCCAATTTGTCTTTCCATTTTTAACATGGTATTAGAATCAGTGAGCCTTCGTGGCTAGATTGAGAGCCTTGGTCGTTGAGAGCCCTTGTGGCCACGACTAGAAAGCATGTAAGCTTTCATGGCTGAGAGCTTGATGGTTAATTCAAGTGTTTTCTTGTACATAACTCTGATTTTTTGTGAATAACTTGATCAGCGCAATTGTGACAAGGAAAATTCATGTTGATCAGCGCTGACGAACAATGATGTTAGTTAGCGCGACCTTCAGTAAGGTGAAAGGGGGTTGGTTTTTGTTAGGATATTCCGACACATAGGAATAGTTAAGTTCAACTTGGTCTAGTATAGAGTTAGATATAGAGTTAGGTAAAGTGTGTTTCTTTACCGTTGTACATTTTGTAACTTACAATCCGACGGTCACGATATGTAGTGATCCGACGGTTCATTCTCTCCTCGGTATTACCGACACTTGATCCGTGGCTTGACACCCGATTGGTCCATGAATTCTATATAAAGCGCATGGAGGGTCATTTGTAGGTTAACCGTGCATGAGAGAAGCTTATGTAAATTTTCATTCTTTTATTAATAAATTGCCTGTAGTAGCCACGTTTGCGCAGGCCGTGGACTGTTTCCCTCTCTGAGGGTTTTAACCACGTCAAAATACTGGTGTATTGATCTGTGATCTGTTTGTGAGCGGTGTCCTTTTGGTGTTCTGTCTGAGGATCTTACCCTGTAAATTCCTACA